>CAKNWT010308714.1:0-18996 GCA_932066315.1 Andricus coriarius | reverse complement strand
ACCGACGGTCGGCAGCAGTGAGATTACTTGCACTGGATAATGTTACGCCGATGGTGGGGCCAATTGTCGCCCAGGGTCGGGCCGCCCGTAGCGCTATGGTTATTTTGAGCTATTTTGCCAAAGCATAAACGACATTCGATATAAGCTTGGGCCAGAGTTGGACCGACGGTCGGCAGCAGTGAGATTACTTGCACTGGATAATATTACGCCGATGGTGGGGCCAATTATCGCACAGGGACGGGCCGCCCGTACTGTTATGGTTATTTTGAGCCAACTTCCCAAAGCCTAAACGACCCTCGACCCAACGTTGGGCCAGAGTAGGACCGACCGTCGGCAGCAGTGAGGTTACTTGCATTAGATAATATTACGCCGATCGACGGGCCAACTATCGCCCACGGTCGGGCCGCCCATAGTGTTATGGTTATTTTGAGCCAATTTTCCAAAGCCTAAACGATCGTCGACCCAACGTTGGGCCAGAGTAGGACGACGGTCGGCAGCAGTGAGATTGCTTGCACTGGATAATGTTACGCCGATGGTGGGGCCAATTGTCGCCCAGGGTCGGGCCGTCCGTAGTGCTGTGGTTATTTTGAGCTATTTTGCCAAAGCATAAACGAGCTTCGATCTAAGTTTGGGCCAGAGTTGGACCGACGGTCGGCAGCAGTGAGATTACTTGCACTGGATAATATTACGCCGATGGTCGGGCCAACTATCGCCCAGGTTCGGGCCGCCAGTAGTGTTATGGTTATTTTGAGCCAATTTCCCCAAGCTTAAACGACCGTCGACCCAACGTTGGACCAGAGGAGGACCGACGGTCGGCAGCAGTGAGATTAATTGCACTGAATAATATTACGCCGGTAATGGGGCCAACTATCGCTAACGGTCGGGCCACCCGTAGTGTTATGATTATTTTGAGCCAATTTCCCTAAGCCTAAACGACCTTCAACCCAACCTTGGGCCAGAGTTGTACCGTCCGTCGGCAGCAGTGAGGTTACTTGCACTAGATAATATTACGACAATGGACGGGGCAACTATCGCTACGGTCGGGCCGCCCGTGGTGTTATGGTTATTTTGAGCCAATTTCCTAAAGCCTACACGACCGTTCACCAAACATTGGTCCAGAGTAGGACCGACGGTCGGCAGCAGTAAGATTACTTGCACTGGATAATATTACGCCGATGGTGGGGCCAATCGTCGCCCAGGGTCGGGCCGCCCGTAGTGCTATGGTTATTTTGAGCTATTTTGCTCAAGCCTAAACGACCTTCCATCTAAGCTTGGGCCAGAGTTGGACCGACGGTCGGCAGCAGTGAGATTACTTGCACTGGATAATATTACGCCGATGATCGGGCCAACTATCGCCCAGGTTCAGGCCGCCCGTAGTGTTATGTTTATTTTGAGCCAATTTCCCTAAGCCTAAACGACCGTCGACCGAACGTTGGACCAGAGTAGGACCGACGGTCGGCAGCAGTGAGATTACTTGCACTGAATAATGTTACGCCGATGGACGGGCCAGCTATCGCCCACGGTCGGGCCGCCCGTGGTGCTATGGTTATTTTGAGCCAATTTCCCAAAGCCTAAACGACCGTTCACCCAACGTTGGGCCAGAGTAGGACCGACGGTCAGCAGCAGTGAGATTACTTGCACTGGATAATATTACGCCGATGGTGGGGCCAATTGTCGCCCAGGGTTGGGCCGCCCGTAGTGCTATGGTTGTTTTGAGCGATTTTGCCAAAGCCAAAACGAGCTTCGATCTAAGCTTGGGCCAGAGTTGGACCGACGGTCGGCAGCAGTGAGATTACTTGCACTGGATAGTATCACGCCGATGGTGGGCCAACTATCGCCCAGGTTGGGGCCGCCCGTAGTGTTATGGTTATTTTGAGCTAATTTCCTAGAGGATAAACGACCGTCGACCCAACCTTGGGCCAGAGTTGGACCCACTGTCAGCAGCAGTGAGATTACTTGCAGTGGATAATATTACGCGGATGGTGGGGCCAGCTATCGCCCACGGTTGGACCGCCCGTAGTGTTATGATGATTTTGAGCCAATTTCCTAAAGCCTAAATGACCGTCGACCCAGCGTTGGGCCAGAGTAGGTCCGACGGACGGCAGCAGTGAGATTACTTGCACTGGATAATATTAGCCGATGGTGGGGCCGATTATCGCCCAGGGTCGGGCCGCCCATACTCTTATGGTTATTTTGAGCCAATTTTCAAAAGCCAAACGACCGTCGACCCAACGTTGGGCCAGAGTAGGACCGACGGTCGGCAGCAGTGAGATTACTTGCACTGGATAGTATTACGGCGATGGTCGGGCCAACTATCGCACAGATTGGGGCTTCCCGTAGTGTTATGGTTATTTTGAGCCAATTTCCCAAAGCCTAAATGACCGTCGACCCAGCGTTGGGCCAGAGTAGGGCCGACGGACGGCAGCAGTGAAACTACTTGCAATGTATAATATTAGCCGATGGTGGGGCCCATTATAGCCCAGGGTCGTGCCTTCCGTACTCTTATGGTTATTTTGAGCCAATTTCCCAAAGCCTAACCGACCGTCGACTCAACATTGGGCCAGAGTAGGACCGACGGTCGGCAGCAGTGAAATTACTTGCACTGGATAATATTACGCCGATGGTGGGGCCAACTATCGCCCACGGTCGGACCGCCCGTAGTGTTATGGTGATTTTGAGCCAATTTCCCAAAGCCTAAATGACCGTCGACCCAGCGTTGGGCCAGAGTAGGCCCGACGGACGGCAGCAGTAAGATTACTTGCACTGGATAATATTAGCCGATGGTGGGGCCCATTATCGCCCAGGGTCGGGCCGCCCTTACTCTTATGGTTATTTTGAGCCAATTTCGTAAAGCCCAAGCGACCGTCGACCCAACGTTGGGCCAGAGTAGGACCGACGGTCGGCAGCAGTGAGATTACTTGCACTGGACAATATGACGCCGATGGTGGGGCCAATTATCGCCCAGGGTCGGGCCGCCCGGACTGTTATGGTTATTTTGAGCCAATTTCCCAGAGCCTAAACCACCGTCGATCCAACTTTAGGCCAGAGTTGGACCGACTGTCGGCAGCAGTGAGATTACTTGCAATGGATAATATTACGCCGATGGTAAGGCCAACTATCGCCCGCGGTTGGCCCGCTTGTGGTGTTATGGTTATTTTGAGCCAATTTTCCAAAACCTAAACGACCGTCGACCCAACGTTGGGCCAGAGTAGGACCGACGGACGGCAGCAGTGAGATTACTTGCACTGGATAATATTACACCGTTGGTGGGGCCAATTATCGCCCAGGGTCGGGCCGCCCGTAGTGTTATGGTTATTTTAAGCCAATTTTCCAAAGCCTAAACGATCGTCGACCCAACGTTGGGCCAGGGTAGGACCGACGGTCGGCAGCAGTGAGATTACTTGCACTGAATAATATTATGCCGATGGTGGGGCCAATTATCGCCCAGGGTCGGGCTGCCCGTAGTGTTATGGTTATTTTGAGCCAATTTCCCAAAGCCTAAACGACCGTCGACCCAACCTTGGTCCAGAGTTGGACCGACGGTCGGCAGCAGTGAAATTATTTGCACTGGATAATATTACGCCGATGGTCGGGCCAACTATCGTCCAGGTTCGGGCCGTTCGTAGTGCTGTGGTTATTTTGAGCCAATTTTCTAGAGCCTAAACGACCCTTGACCCAACCTTGAGCCAGAGTTGGACTGACTGTCAGCAGCAGTGAGGTTACTTGCACTGGATAATATTACGCGGATGGTGTGGCCAACTATTGCCCACGGTCTGTCCGCCCGTAGTGTTATGGTGATTTTGAGCCAATTTCCCAAAGCCTAAACGAACGTCGACTTAACGTTGGGCCAGAGTAGGCCGGACGGTTGGCAGCAGTGAGATTACTTGCACTGGATAATATTACGCCGATTGTGGGGCCAACTATCCTTCACGGTCGGGTCGCCCGTAGTGTTATGGTTATTTAGAGCCAATTTCCCGGCGCCTAAACGACCGTCTACCCAACCTTGGGCCACAGTTGGGCCGACGGTCGGGTGAATTTTAGAAGCCAATGTCGGCTACTAACGTTGGCCCAACTAAGGTGGCTAGCATAACTCGGTTGCCAAAGCCGGCCCGACCTTGGTCCAACCTTTAACTCTGGCTGCCAACCCAACTTCGCACCTGGGTAATAGTGTTCCATCTGTGCACATGCACAGTTGGGAATGTTCTATATGCGCACGTACAAAGTTCGGAGTGTTCTATCTGTGCATGTGAAACATTAATTGGGTACTATCTGTACACGTCTACATGTCGACGTGCAGAATTGGAAGTGTCCCATCTGTGCTCTTACAGAATTAGGAGACTCCCAGCTGTGCATGTATAAAGTTCGACATGCACAGTTGTGCCAGTGGCCAACAAAGTGCACAGTTGTACCACCGGCTCTCGACTTGCACAGTTGCGCTTGCCCACACTGGCTTCGTGCACAGTTGTATCCTGGTGAAAGATTCGAATAGGAAAATTTCTATCCTTTTGAATTCATTTCATTTCGCAATTTGTATCCGAACCAAACATTTTTATTACGATCTAATCCGAAGTTGGACCAAAAATTCATATGCGAATTAATCCTAGGACGAACTTAGGATCCTATCCGATTTAATCTGGTCTGACGCGAAGTCGAAACAAGGATGCCAATCCGAATGAATTCCACCTAATATAAGGTAAAACCAAGATTCCTATTGGACTGAATCCGACCCAATCCCATTTTGAAGGAAGGATTCCTATAATATTTAAGCCGAAGTCGAAATAATAATCATAATTCGATTAAATCCGACCTAATCCGATTTTAAAACAAGGAAGCCAATCCGACTGAATGCGACCTAATCCGATATGAAACCCAATATTTCTATCCGACTGAATCCGAACTAATCCGAAACCAAAACAAAGATTTCTATCAGCCAGAATCCGATCTATGCCGAAATCAAACCAAGATTTCTTTCCAACTAAATCCAATCTATTCCGAGGTCAAAAATAGGGTTCCAATCCGAACGAATCGGATTTAATCCGCGATAAAAACAAGGATTCCAATCCGAATGAATTCGACCTAATCCGAGGTTGAAGTAAGGATTCCAGTCTAAGATGAAGGTTGCAGTTCAATGAAGTATACATACAGATAACTTTTTGAGCACAGTTATAAAAACTGTTTTTAAACATTAATAATACAACTTTATAGTAATCCATACTGTTTTTTTACCAGTGCTAATAACACAGCTGAAACTTATATGCAAGGCTAATATGTCTGTATAAATTAAGAGGTCTATAAGGTAAATTTACCTTAAAATGACACAGTTAACCATAATCTATTATTAACTAGGCTCAAATCGTTTCACCTCTCAAATATGGTTGTTCAATGGTTTGAATCTTATCTTAGTAATCGTTTTGAAAGAGTACAAATTAGCAATAGCGAGCAGTCAAGTTGTGGAGAGGTTTAAAGTGGTGTCCCTCAGTTGCTGACGGCTCTCAGTTTTACCTTTCCGGGCCTACTGCCAATCTTGAGAGCTTACTTGAAAAGGTACAGGCGGATATTGATCTAGTGGTGCAGTGGGCCTTGATCAGTAGCCTCACTCTTAACTACCTCCTCTCTTGGTCGATGGACGTCTCATCCCCTTTATGGAATCTGTGAAAGATTTCGGCTATATTCTTAATCGCGGTCTTACTTGGAATAAACAAGTTGCGGATATTTCAAGGAAAATTTTTAGAGTCCTTCAAGAGCTTAACAGGAATAAAGAATCACTTTCTACCTCAACTCGTATCCTCCTGGTTCAAAGCCTGATCCTTCCTTTATCTGACTACGGCTGTGTGGTATATGACGATATTGCTGATGAGCTGAATGCCAAGCTTGAGCGCACGTTTAATGCTTGCATTCGGTTCATCTATAACATCCCCAAAAGTGAACATATTACTCAGTATAGAGAAAGAGCAGTACTTCATAACATCAGAAAGAAATACAATTTTTTATGGGTAATTTACTTTATAACCTATTCGTTAATAAAGCTCCGCACTATCTTCTTAACCTGTTCCATTTTATTGACAAAGATCAACCAATACATTCCAAACTCAGTGAAAGGATAACAGTACTAAAAATTCAGTCACACCGCACTTGTAAAATGCAAAGCTCTTTTGTTATTCGTGGTGCTCGCCTCTGGAATCAACTACCTATAACCATTAGAAATCCATCTTCACAATTTCACTTTAAAAAAGTCCTTCTTGGTTACTTATTTAACACATCTAATCCTGCCCCCGAAATCACACATTGGTAACACTTAAATTCTTCATTAAAAATATATAACTTTTCTTAAATAAATACAAATACACAGTGCAACTTCAAGCCGGAAAATCGGTCGCTCATAAAATAAGTTGTTTGTAACAGGAAATAAGACGACATGTATTTTTCCGTTTCGAGAAAAGAAATTTTTTCGCTAAGTTATGAGTATTTAAATTTTCGGTGCTTTCCTCCAAAAAACACAAAATTTTTTAGGCTGCGACTATTTCGCCATGCATGCATGGCGAAATAATCGACGGTAGCTTATTTCGACATACAAGTATGGCAAAATAGCCCAGGGTAGCTTATTTCCGTCGGAATATATGCGGGTAGGTGTGGCGGTCAAAATAAGGTGCGTAGATTATTTATTATTATATAGTGGATTATAAGGAATAAATTAGTCATTAAAAAGGTAATTATAATTGCACCAGCGAAACATGTGAGGTGAGTTTAAGAAAATAAAAATAAATTGTCAGGTCCAAATCCATTTCAGTAAATGCAACTTCAAGTCACAGAATCATTCGCCTCTTTAATATGTTGTTCATTATATACTTTAGTGAGAGATATATTTTGTAGAACTTTTTAAAATAAGCAAAGAGTTTTCTTAGAACTTTCTCGAATATATCGCTGTCTGAAAAAAAAATTCAATTTTTCGAGAAAAAATTCTCGTGGCCACAAAAATGGTTGAACCCACATAAAACTTATAGAATGTCTCTCTTATAGAATTTAACATTTTACAAACAAAAAATAAAAGTCCTACTTGGGACATTTGAATATTCAAAGGGCTCGGAACCGCTCACGCTTAAAAAATAGTAAAATAGTTACCATACTTCTCTCAAAAAAGTAACGAATCTTCAACGAAAAAAAAAAATTTGTAAGAAAGTATGTAACGGGAAGGCTTGATCTACTGCATGTACAAGTTGAATATGCCTACCGTTTTTAAATGCAATTAGCTTCCAGTTATGTACGGGTAATACCGCCCGTTAGAAAATCATTTTCTCGCTGCGAACACCGCATAATGCAAGCGATAGAAGGACCCCTCTCCATCGAGCAAACTGGGGACTTCCAAACAATAGCGGCATAGCACGCTCAACCAGCACTGAGAGCTAGTTCACTGGGAGACGGGTCCCACACCGTTCGATACTTCGGTCTCGACACTCGTTTGGACGAGGTCGTCTTTTGGTTGACGCTCCAGAGGAGAGTGATTTCATGGTACGCATAGAGGTATCTGTCACACGCGATGGATTCTACCGTTTAAACTCAACGTCTTTTCTGTATTAATTGAGAAGTTAGTGTAGTACAGTGCTGTTTATGTTTTAAAAGGATATTAACATCCTGGATGGATGCATTATTCAGTGTTTTAATTTTACTATTATTTTATTTTTGAAATTAGAAAACAAGAGCAGCTAGGTGCTTTATAATCAAATTAGAAGCTTTCCCTGTGACTGGTTCGCCCGTCACTTGGCTCGCCTAAGATTTGGATACAAAGCATTTCCAAGCTAGCTAAATTTACATCATCCTATCTTTCTGCAATGTTCGTTCGCGCACAATGTGGCTCGTAAGGTGGTGTGAATGAGGGCAATGCTTGCCTTTTCTAATGCACATTAAATTGTAAGCTTTCCTTCAGGTTGGTTCGCCCGTCTCCTGGCTCGCCAAATATTTCTTTACTAAATGTTTCAGAGCTACTGGGATCTATTATGTTCTTTCTTTCTGCAATGTTCGTTCGTGCGCATTGTGGCTGGTAAGAGCTAATGGATGAAAGTACAACAAGTGTGGTTTTACTCACCTAAATAAAATTAAAGTTTTAAATTTAAACCTACAAGAATCCATATTAAAACTAATCTGTTCCGGATAATTAATGTCGGTTTTCTCTATTGTGTTTGTATCGTACGAATGTGCTGCGTGAGTGTTATTTTCTCTTTCTTGCGTTCGCATAGGTATCTACCTTGCTTTTTTTACCCTGGTATCTACTCGCTTCACCGACGGATTGAGGTGGTCAGGGTCAGTGTCGAACATTACGAAGTTCGAGTCGGTACTTATTATTCGTCTACTTTTAAATTAATAGTAAATCTTGTGTAGCCTTTTCTAGAAGGCAAAACTTTGACTGTTTTTCAATAAATGATACGTTTTTTAGTGCTCAACAAATAATAATCCTGACTCAGTGACTTTTTTACCAACAAACTTCAAATCCTGCATGTGCATTGCTTTTCTTTGAGTGCTTTTCTCATCATAAGCCAAGGTGCCCAACCACTACTTAAAAGTATTTTTCTCCCAACAATTTACGTAATAACGATAAAATCATGTGAATTTCTCTTCAAAGTCAATTAAAGGATGGGAGCACCGATTTTGCTGGCCTTGCAATGAATGTAATACTGAGCTTTGTCAGAAAAATAAAAAAAAATTTGAATTTATTTTGAATATAAACATACTACAAAATTACTACTTTCAAATCAATCGCTCCAAAAGGCATACACACAAATTCTAATTCTTTGAACTAGGTTGCTAATGTTTGTCTTCCTTTGTTATCGGGACAAAATTAATTTAATGTACAACAACTTCAGAATGATTCCGTGAATGTTGACTGTGAGAACTAGGTTCGTTTTTATTTTAAAACTTAAGCATATTGAAGACTGAGAGATTTGAGGATTGCGCCTTCGGGAAACTCAAATAAAACATACCCCAATTACACATGTAAGCAACAAAGAGTATTTTATTTCTAGTTAGTCCAAACCTATACTAAATATAGTCTTAACCTAAACTTAAGAAAAATCGACTAGAATGTGCGATCTGACACTAGCGTAGAAACGAGAGTATAAAGGGCCGAAAATAGTAAGCCCTTCCTTATCTAAATCATTTTCGATTCTATTCATTCGAGATATTGGTGAATGTTCGCCGAAACTAGATCTGAATTTATATAAATGAAATATATGAGATAGATCAGTAGAGCTTCGCAGAGATCTACCCGGTATATGTAATTGTACACTTTCAAGTAATTGAGGACAGGTAATATTTCTATTGACTAGCTTGTACATAAATAGAATATCTTGCGCTTTTCGATGTGACTTCAAAGAGCTGATATTTAAAGTAGCAGCAATATGCGAATAATCGTGCGACAATCGTGGATTAGGAAGACCTAACTTAATTGTCGCCCATGAGAGAAACCTATGTGGAACCCTTTCCAGTTTTTTAATATGCGAGGCGTAATGTGGAGACCAATCTTGTCCGCAGTACATTAGAATGGGTCTAACTAACGTGATATATAATAAGCGTAGTGTGTATGGTTGTTTTAATTTAACAGAGTGACGTTTGATAAATCCCAACATCTTTAGACCTTTAGCGGTACAATAATCAATATGCTGGAGGAAAGACAGTTTATCATCTACGAAAATTCCAAGGTCGCGCATTACATGAACAATTTCGAGGACAGATCTGTTTATCGTGTATTGGAATTGGACTGGATATATTTTTCGCGAAAAACGCATCGTTTTACACTTAGAAATATTAAGAGTCATCTCGTTTTCCAGGCACCACATATGCAAGGCGGTAATATCTTTTTGAACTGCAACAGCGTCCTCAAGGAATGTAATTATGGTGTACATTTTTAAATCATCAGCAAAAAGTAAGGCCATAACAATGATAAATATTTGTGTAATGTCATTAACATAAATATTAAATAACAGCGGACCCATGTGTGATCCTTGAGGTACGCCAGACGTTGCAGTAAATTCGCAGGAGTACACACCATTGAACTTCACAGTAAGCCGCCAATGGTTCAGATAACTATTAAACCATTTTAGTAAATTACCATGAATTCCAAATGCATCTAGTTTCTGAAGCAACCTCGTCTGATTAACCTGGTCGAAAGCACGAGAAAAATCAGTGTAAATTACGTCAACTTGCTTATTATCATCAAGCGCCTCCGCAAGAAACTGAGTGTACAAAGTAAGGTTAGTGCAAGATGACCTACCAGAAATAAACCCATGCTGGTCCTCGGCAATAAAATGTTTGCACCAAATTGAAAGTTTATCTGTTAAGATACTCTCAAAGATTTTTTCTATTGTATTTATTATATTTATCGGTCGATAGTTCTTAACATCCGATTTATCATTTGCTTTGTAGATTGGAACAATGTAACTAGATTTCCATTGAGAAGGATAGAAACCGGTAGATAAAGATTTAGTAAAAAGGTACCAAATTGGCCGAGAGACTGCGCAGCAGCAGTTTTTATAGACTAGAGGAGGGATGCCATCGAGACCAGGACCTTTGTTACAGTTTATTGCACTGACTCTCTCAAAAACTTCTGACAAGGCTGTTTCAACATTACGAATATCAAGAGTAGAACTATTTAATTGTTTTAATACGGGTAAAGTCTTCGTTTCATACACAGAAGCAAAGTTATCTGCAAATAAATTGGGGATCTCCTGATAAGTTCTGACTTGTTTGCCATCTAAATGCATCACGCTAGGCATGTCGCTGCAAGATCTATTATTATTGACATGTTTCCAAAAGTATTTCGGGTTTTCCAGAAATACTATGCTCTAGATTATTAATATGACCATTACGGCAATTCTTACGTAACAGTTTGCACCCAGCCCTTAAGTTAGAGAAAACTTCGCGGTCTGTCTGATTCCCTGAAGTTTTAAATCGATAGTGAGCCGCTCTCTTTTGGACAAGCATATTAACTAAATCTCGAGAAAAATATACAGGATATTTATCGCTACGAGTTTTTCGCCATGGTACACATAATTCAATCAAGTCATACAAGACCGCGTACAAATAAGTGACACAACCCTCCATAGGTAATTGAGTAAAAAATGCTTCCGAATCTACTGTCCCCGAAAGGGAAGTTATTGCTGCGTAATTCGCATTTTTAAAATCTAGATAAAAGTATGTATCACAGCTTGACGCGATTATTTGCTTTGGGAAAACAATATCTAGTGGAGGGTGGTATACATCGCTGGGCAAGAGAAGATCGGAAGATTGACGCACAGTAGTTGCATACAAGGAAGTAAAAACTAGATCGAGAATCTTACCTGAAGTATTCTGCACATGATTTTTTTGTCAAAGGTTATAAAAACCGCACGTGTCAAAAAGCGCATTTGCGCTCTCTCTTGCAGAAGGCAAGGCCCCGTTGCTAGAGAGGATACGTAATCCTCGATCGCCATTGGTCCAGCGAATATTAGAGATGTAATAGTCGCCAACGATGATTTTAGCCGTAGGCTTAGTAGACTCAAGAGCAGATTCTATAGCGGTGCAGTGATTTAAATAAACCTCTGGACGTGATAGTGGCGGAATGTAAGCAGTTCCTAACAAAATGGGCTCATTTCCATTCAAGATTGTTACAAAAATCTGCTCGACAGAAGTAATTGGAGTTCGATATTCGAAGCTTCGAAAGTTCGAGTGTACCGCAAGTAGTACACCCCCACCTCGTTCAAAGTTGCTCGAAAGGTTATCCCTATCCCTTCTGTAGATAGTGTAGGTATTCATGCCCAACGCAGCGTTGAAGTGATTTGAATTGAGCCACGTTTCTGTCAGAATGATAACGTCGTATGTAAATTCCGAGAGAGCAATAGCATGCTGTCGGTTTATAAGTTTGGTTCGTAGGCCGCGAACATTTTGGTAATAAATATTAAAGTTACATGATGAATCACATTGTTTACTTGGTGCAGACCGTCTCTCTTGTTGTCGGCTGGTGGTAGCATTCAAATCGAGTTTCTCAAGTAAGCTGCAGGAATAACGTCTTGACAGATCCAATTGCTATTCGCGAGCATAGTCTATTCTACTGGCCGCTCTCGACAGAGCTTTCTTGTAGGATAAACAGTCTTTGCTAAATACTGTGTGGTCGAATTTTACGCCAGGAATCTTCAGAATTATGGCCGCATGAAAGCAGTTCGTACATTTTCTTATAGAAGACGTACATTCAGCTTCTGGATCAAAACCGCTACATTGTGGACAAGTGTGTAAAATGCTGTGACAGTGTTCAGCCATATGGCCAAATCTGAGACATTTCATGCATCTCAAAACGCTCACATGATCAAGTACCGTGCAACTCCCCCATCCTACATGAATTCCTCGTTTTTCTACCAGTGTGTTGTGAGTGATTGGATCAACTTCGAAAATTACTGTATCGAAATTCTTATTATTTCTGTCAGCTTTTTTGAAGAGAACTTTCATCTTAAATTCCGGACCATCAGAAATTTAATTTTGGTTGCATTTCCACTTTAGGGTAGGTCTTGCGTGGCTTCTTAATGATGTATTCGTCACCTAGCTCATTTTTAACAGCCTGAGATGCTTCTTACTGATGTTACACGAGCAGAAAGTTCACTAGGACTGACTTTATTTTTGACGGCTTTCGTCGTTTCCTGACATGTTTGTGTCTCGTTCTAAGGCTTTATGACAAGGGCTGCATCTCGATATGAAGTAACAGGCCTCGGCCGAGTCCCGCTATCTTGCTTCCTCTTTTCCTCAAACTCTGCGTCTTTCATCTTCATAATTTTTAATTCCTTTTTCAGTGAATCAATCGTATCATCTTTACAATTGATGATTACTTCTTGTCTTTTTAAAAGTTCACGCAAATAAGATACTTCAGATTCATCTTTTGTAGACTCAGGCATTGAAGATATGATCTTAGGAGCTTCACAGCACTTACACCTACCTCCATTAAGGTACACCAGAGTTTTTACACTGGCGGCCCAGCTTCTATGATACGTAGCACCACAATTAATGCACGCAACCGATTTCACAGGCGCTAATTTGCAACACTTGTACACTGGTAAAAGATTCGTACCCGATATACTTCCGTCTTTGACAGTTTTTTCGGAGCCGTCCGAATCGCAATCCGACCCGTCCGACATCTTTGACAGTTTTTGAAACATTTCGCCAAGTTACAGTCTCAAAAAAAATATCATTACAATATTTGAGAAAATAGTATAAACTATAATAACAATAAAAGCGCGAAACGTAACAAGTAGTTCGACTTTTAATAAAATGGTTGAATTTTTGTGACGAAAAAAGATGAATTCTTAACGAAATGTGTAACAGTTGATAAAATGACCAAAAAATATATCAATTTAATATAATAAAAACAGTATAATTCATTCAAAAAAGAAGATTTTTCAACAAAATAGGTTCTTTTTCAACCAAATTAAACCGCCGGATCGTAGAAGGGCATATAAAGTCTGATCGCTGGTGGCGGGGACGCCCCTCGGCATTTTTAAAAAGATTCAAAATTTTTAATTTTTCAAACATGTGTTCTTATTCAAAATTTAAATGCTTATCTTTTTTTCGCTTGAAAAAAGTTGTAGCTCTGTGCGTTCTTGAAATAATATCAAAAAAACACGAATTTGGAAAACTGAAGAAATTCCGTTCTTTCTCACTTCAACTCGCTCTAATTCACATAATATTCAAGATTTTTACTTCAAATTTGGAGGAATTATATTTCAAAGCATACTTTTAGCGGTAGAGTAGTTTAAATTTATTTCTTTTGTTCTGAAAAATTGTAATTTTAAGCTATCAAAAACTTCCAGTGGATGAAATGTTCATTAGAATTTGTAGAAGCTTTCTGTGAAGTTTCACTTCAATTGAACAAAGTGTTAATAACCTACGAGTGTTTTATTCTCTCTTGCAACGCCGCGAGCACATAACTCAGAGGCGCCTTTTAGCTGGATAGGCACGGCCATCTACGAAAGTTGGAAAATTTTATTTTTCAACATCAATTTCTGTGTACAGCAGGACAAAATAGGCTCGAAAGATGTTGATTTTACAAGTTTCAGGCTAGTTGATGCATACTCTTCACCCTAAACAATTAAATTTACGTCTTGCATAAACACATAATAATTATTTAATAGTAAAGAAAAAACAAATTCAGTCTTCATAAAATCATATGCTCATTTTTTATAAATGTGAATACATTAACAAATAATATTATATAAAAAAGCATAATAATTTCATTGCAAGTTCCCTTAGTTAATTAAATGATTTCGTCGATTTTTCTTTTAAATAATAATATAAGATGTAGAAGGTAGTTTTCTGTTTAATAAAATTTAATATCTTGTTCCGCTTTATTTTTCGAAAATTTTCTTTCCAGTTTTCTTCCTGCCTTGCTCTTTTTCTACCCCCAGAAATGCATTAAGTAGATGTCATTTTAAATCACTTAAAAAATTTGTTTATTCAGCCGTATTTTGAAATTCACTAGATTTTAATGCACTTTTTGAGCCTAAGCTCTTATCCATACGATGTACGAATCTATTCTGAAGATTTGTATGTGCAAATTTGTCAAAATTTTACATTTCTCTGTTTAGGGCAAAGGCTTTTTCTATGTTTACAAAACATTCCAAGAAAAATTTGTAGAAGAAAAACGTTTACAAAAAAGAAAGAGAAGGAAAGAAGGAGAAAGAAAGAGAGCATAATTAATATTATTGGGAAACTATGAACGAAATACAAAAATTAACCAGTTGATACCTAATATTATAAATAATTCCTGATATTATTATAAAAAAAAACACAAAAATTGATGCTGAAAAATAAAATTTTCCAACTTTCGTAGATGGCCGTGCCTATCCAGCTAAAAGGCGCCTCTGAGTTATGTGCTCGCAGCGTTGTTCGAGAGAATAAAACACTCGTAGGTTATTAACACTTTGTTTAATTGAAGTGAAACTTTACAGAAAACTTCTACAAATTCTAACGAACATCTCATCCGCTGGAAGTTTTTGATAGCCTAAACTTACGTCGATAGACTTTGCGATTGAAAATATTGGAACCATTTTCGTATACTTACCTAGGAAAACATTATTAAAAATTGTTCAGAACAAAACAAATAAATTTAAACTACTTTACCGCTAGAAGTATACTTTCAAATATAATTCCTCCAAATTTGAAGTAAAAATCTTTAGTATTCTGTGAATTAGAGCGAGTTGAAGTGAGAAAAAACGGAATTCTATAAGTTTTCAAAATTCGTGTTTTTTGAAACTATTTCAAGAATGAACAGAGCTACAACTTTTTTCAAAGGGGAAAAAAGTTGCGCATTTAAATTTCAAATAAGAATATATGTTTGAAAAATTAAAAATTATAACTGTTTTTAAAAATGCTGAGGGGCCTCCCCGCCACCAGCGATCAGACTTTATATTCCCTTCTACTATCCGGCGGTTCAATTGTTGAGGTTTTAAGCCAAAAAGGCCAACTTTTACAAAACAGTAGAATGTTCAACCAGTAAATATTGATTTTCAATAAAAAAAATTATCTTTTCAACAAATAGTTGTGTATTCTACCAAAACAGGGGAATTTTCAACCCAAAAGACGAATTTTCAAAAAATAAGTACATTTTTAACCAAGAAGATAAAGTTTCAAAGAAAAAATGAAGTTTTAACAAAAAAGTTCAACATTTAACCGAATTATCAACCAAAGAAGATAAATTCTCATACAAAAATATAATACATAGTTCGATATTTGAGCAAAAAAAAAAGATTTAAATTTTAAATAAAGAACCAGCAATTTTAGCTAAATGTCCATTTTTATGAGGATTCATAATAATTTGATTGATAATCCTTTTTATATATTTTACATACGAAATAATAATTATTTTATTGTTTTTCTCTAATTTTCCCGCCGTTTTTAAATAATACGATTAATAAATTAATTCATTTCGTCATTTCGGGCAAAAAATGTAACCAAAGGTAACCTTTTGATAAAATAAGGAACTTTTTAGTAACCGCGGATCAAAAAAGTAACTAAGTTACTAAGAAGTAACGCATTCCGAGTCCTATATTCCAGAAAAGTCCCATTTTTATCCTGGATATCCTGGGGATATCCCAATTTCCGCCTTGTGGGATATCCCTGGGGCAACCTGGGAGATAAATAGGATCAATTGGCATATCCAAGTATATCATATTGCTGATAGTGCACTATTAGCTGGAATTATTGCATCTGCACTCATGGAACAGAAATAATTCTAATAGTATTCAACTGAATTATTATAAACAATTTTCGTAAACAAATTCTTATTATTGTTTTCTTCCATAGTTATAATTGTAAGATCGTTCTAACTTCGAACCCATACTTAAAATTAAATAGCTTAACATGAAATTGTACAATTTCGAATTCAATACATTTTGATTTTCTAAATGTGCAATTGCTTAATTTGTAACTCTAAAAATTTAAGATTGTTTAACTTAGACCTTTTTTAAGTTCAAGAGATTTAGTTTTAAACATTTTTAATTATTAAGATAGTTGCGGTATTAAAAATTAGATCACTGAAAAAGATAGTTTTTCTATGATTTTAACAATTAAAATAATATTACTGATAATTTTCATACTACCGTTTCTTACCAATTGAATAAAATGGAAGAATTTTAATAAATGATAGCATATTTTTTCAGCCAAAACATTCTCTACAACTATACTTTTTACAATTTTCAAAGAAAATTTGTCTGTGGCTGAAATCGTTAAAACATTATTTTTAAAGAAAACATTTTCTAATAAGTGACTATACTTGTAGATTTTTTACTTATTTTAAAAATTGTAAACAGAAAGTCTGCAGGGAATGTTTCTTTTCTCGAAAAAATTAGCCATTATTGATTACAATATCATTTCAATTCTAAAAATCATAAATTTTTTCTTCCAGAGGCCAGAGATGAACTTTAAATCGTACAATCTCTTGTCGACAAAGTATGTTGTTGACAAATATATATTTTGAAGTGTTCTTTGAAAAGATTTACCAATTCTTTTTAAAACATCTACAACTCTTTACTTAATTGAAGTATTTAAATGTCCCTTTCAGATTCTCGTAAGGTTTATCCACCCCTTTTAAAATCCGTCGAGAAATAAGAAAGTCTTGAAAATTACAATGTTCTTCTGAAAATATTAAAAGACGATTTTCTCAAATACTCCACCTTTTTATTGTGCGCCACCTAAGAGCGGTGGTCAGAACCACCTCTGATTCCTGCCTTCGAGATTTGGAAGTTAACTCACCTCACATGTTTCGCTGGTGCAATTATAATTGCCTTCTTAATGATTAATTTGTTGATTATAATCCAGTATATAATAATAAATAACCTACTCTCCTTTTTTGACCGTCACCCCTAACTGCATATATTCCGACGGCGAAGTAAGGTATCGTCCTTATTTGGTCATAATTGTATGTCGAAATAAGCTACTGCCGGGTATTTCGCCATACTTGTATGTCGAAATAAGCTACCGTCGGCTATTTCACCATACATGTATAATCGGCGAAATAGCCGAATTGATCAAAAGTTAAGCTGAAGAAAAATGTTGTATTTTTTGTGAAAAAAACTACTAAACATTCAAATACTCGTAACTTTAAGAAAAAGGTTTTTTCTCAAAATGGAAAAATACGTATCGTCTCATTTCCTATTAAAAACATTATAACCTATAAATTCCTCTTGCCACAAACGACACAGAAACACCGCAGATGGGACATTTCAAAGGGTGACCTTTGAAAGAGGGGAGGGTGAGTTGAATTTTGATGCGATTACCACACCCCTCCACCCTTTCCATGGTTGATTAAAAGAAACTTGTTAAAACATATATACTAAGAAGAAAAGATTGAATTACTTACCGCAAACATATGAGATTTTACCCGCACATGTCGATGGCCCGCATTTTTACTGCGGTATAGTTTGCTTTTTTCCAGCCTGCACAGAGAAAAAAATCAGACTCTTATAGCATGCCGAACTCTTATTATTATAGAATGAAACTTAACGTACGAAATTGGTATGAATTTCTACCAAAATTGGTATAAAGTTAAACCTTTGTAGCATGAAATGTCTCATACTGTAAAAGAATAAAACGCATGCCGTTATTGCTACAGTCATATGCTTTTAGAGCAGTTGTGCCTTACGAGAATAGTAAGAACTTGGCCTTGCTACGGTTGTAAGAAACTCATGCTTTTTGGCGTATGAGTATTCTTACTAAAGAGATATTAGGCCACGCCTACTGGCGCTTGCTGTGAAACAAATATGAAAGCTACAGAGCGCATGCGTTATTACGCGCTGGCGGGCTTTTCAATTTTTTACACAGAATAAAAACATAAAAACGAATACAGTAATACAAATGAGACATCTTTAAACAAAATTTGTCGATTTTATCCATTTTTAGTTTCTCAACCTTCGTGTCAAAAATACAAATAATTTAATGCTTAAAATTGGAGTAATGGTAGAGGAGTTACACGTCATAACTTAAGGGGCTAGATGGGTTTTGAAGGCTAAAAAAAACAACATATTTTTACTAATTTTTTTCTAATGTATACACTAAATGAGATAATATTATCAGAGATGAATATTACAGACATTTTCTTTTAAAAATGACGTACGAATTTTGACGAAATAAATCAGTAAGACGCATTTACCTTGATATTTTAATCCATGTGAACTAACCGGATGTTGGTGAGATTTAAGACACAGTTGCTCTTAATATAATTCATATAAAAAAATTAAAATATTGCTTATATCATTCACATCACATAAGAAATTATATTTCTCTATAAACACAGCGCACGTGTTCAACCGCGATGAAAACACGGTAGACGCTAGGTTCGTAGGTAGGCGTGGCCTAATATCTCTTGAGCACGAAGGAATAGTAAGGAGTGGTATCGCTGTAAGAGGGGAGTGTGACGAACAACGTCCAAGAATTCCTTAATGCTTGCCACGGCTGAAAACTTCGTGTCGAAATCACGCACATGCGCACTGG
>CAKNWT010308710.1:0-11101 GCA_932066315.1 Andricus coriarius | reverse complement strand
ATGTCTTCATTTTTCTAGTTTCGTCAACTTTGACTTGCAGAAGCTTTGAGTTTCGTTGCTAAATAATTTCGGTCGTTTAATTTTTTTTTGTAAATTAAAATTTCAAAAATTTTCTGGTTTTGTAATCATGTTTTCGGTATATTTGAACCTTTGGGATTTTTATTTTGCGGCAAAATTATTTCATCTCATATAAATTTAGCATTTTTGAGACAAATATACTATAAATGCTTAAAAAGAGAATTAATATTTTGAACAATTTATATTGTAGTATGAAAAATAAGTTTTTCTAGAATAATTTAACTCCGGCAAAACAAAAAGTCAATAAAAAGTGTTTTGAAGTCAACCTTCTTCATATATTGCAGTCAAGTGAAGAAAATTTATCAAACTAAAAAAAAGTTGAAAACTTGATTTTTACGATTTTTTTAAATTTCAAGGTTGTTTAAGCAAAGTAAAAAATACTTAAATGGCATTACCACTACACATTTACTTGCTTCGAACTATTTTTTCTGATAATTTATTTAAATCGCAGAAAAAATGTTCTGGTCTTCAAATGAAGAATATAGTTTCGATTTCAGTGCTTTTTACTTTTATTACAGAAGAATTTTTCTTAAGTAGCTTGGAAAACTATTTCTTATTTTTTCTAAGTCTCAAATTATTTTTCTTTTCGATACACCCTATTTATACACTTTTCCCGATATTTTTACTAAACTTTTGGAATGTTTGAGAATGTTCTTTTAATTTTTTTTTAATAATTTTGAAAAATAAAAAATGATTTGAAATTATCCCAGGAATCTTAGAAAAATTGGTTATTCTCCTGAAATCTTGCGAAATTCTTAAAAAGCTTCAATATTTTTTAAAAATAATCTTAAGGTTTATATTATTTTATACTCTGCTTCGCGCTCGATTATATATTTATCTCGCGCTCGATAATGCATTTACCTCGTGCTCGATCTTTGTATTTCCCCCACATTTATGCACAGACCTTTTAAAATTAAAGGTCAAAGCATCGACAACTGTAATTTGGTGATTATGAATTCTCTTTTGTTAAACCTCCTTCAGCTTTAACGAAGACATTCTCATCACGTATCTCGTGCTTCTGTAAATTTCCAATCTTGATTCGCGTTTGTTTAATTTGTGTGTTTTTCTTTCTTCTCTATCCCTGACCTAAGTTTATTTTGGAGACTAGAAGATAATGATGATGATTCTTGTATCTTTTACTAGCTCTTTTGGTCATTCATCCGCAATAACGAAGTCAATTAAACTATGGTTATATCCTGTAATCTAGGTGCAAGTGGATCATTTTATGCCTAAACCATGTATTTGTAATAAGTAAGTCCTCTTATACGCATAAGCTAATTAATATTTTTCCGTTATCATTTTTTCCTGGATATCCAAAATTATCTAGCACCCTTTCTGTATCTTGACACTGAAGGCCGACCCATCTTTTCATGTCTCCCAGGAAAATAGGTCTTTCACAATAATTGCAAGTACTTATACTATTATTTAGAGTGTCCCAGAAGGCGTCTTTTGCTTAACTGCTGTCACCATCAACTTGGGCGTAGCACGCTATGATAAACAATCGTCTGATTCCTATTTTCATTCTAGCCCACATAAAACTGCTGAGATACTACCTTGCTCTTTTATTCATGATCAAACCGTCCGCTCGACTACCATGTGAATCCCTATCTACTCCTGACCATAGTTCAAGGCGGCCTTTCACTACCTAATATTCTATGTTTCTAGTGTAGCATCCCTTTTTCTTTGTTTCAGGTATACATGGAATATGTAGCTTCCTTACGTGTATAGTTTGTCGCAATTGTTTTAGGTCAAGATCATTCACCCCTCTAGCATTCCAAACACCCAGTCTCCATTAATCGTATGAAACATGACCTTTACCTTTACCGCGTGCATGCCTTTCGTTAATTAAAGTGTTTCGTCTATTCCGATGCTATTGTATTGTTGGTAGTACTCATTTTTCAAAGTGTAAGCCCAACTACCACCTATATGCGAGACATTTATTTTGCGAGTCAAAATCATGTCCAAATTAAGTAGTTAGCCATCGTACGTCGGGGACTCTAGTTATACTCTATAGTTATACTCAGTCTCACCAAACTTCGGTTACTGGAGGGGGGAGGGGATAGAATGGAACCGGGAGAGTCATAGTTGATTGATTTTTTATACTAAGGTCACCAGCCTTCAGCAGTATAGATTAGAACCAGGTAGTCAACAAAAATTAGTGCGAGATAAGTTAATTTATATAACACCTCTGAGTTGATAATTATTTGCTTGAAAGATATAATTTGCACTTCAGCATCGAAAACACTATAGTTTAGAGTCATTTTGTACATTTAGTGCCACTATATTTTTCTGATGTATCTTGCCTTGCTAACATTGAAAATTGCATTTAGAAAAATGTTCATGGATTGGTTGTCGAAATATGAATTTAAAGAAAAAATTGCGGGCGATAGTTTTAGTCTGTGAACATATTTCAAGTTAGAAACAACCAATTTGGTTGCAAAATGTATCAAGGTAAAGATCATCAAATATGCAACGAATAGTGCTGCCATTCTCCCTGATCAATTTGGTAGTTAAGGTACATTGAACCAAAATATTTTTAAAAAGTCGTTGTTTTAGACGAGAACAAACATACAACGTTTTGAAAACCAATTTTTTTAATGCGATTTTCAGATTTAGCACGTCATAATGCATTACTAAAATATAGCGTCACTTAACGTACATAAATTTATTTTTGTCCGACCCCCATTGAAAACGCGCCATTGGATGCACGTGAAGCAGGCTAAGGTGGCCACTTCCAGCCCAATGATGTTCGCACATGCGCACTACGCCGCCGGGCCAACATGAAACTTTACGCCCGCTACATAAAACTTTACACCCGATACATATACACTGCAGCCCGCAAGTGAGAATATGGAGAAATTGATCTTTATCTTTGAATAAATTGTATTGCTACACCCAACAGTCTCCCTTCTGGAAAGTACGCTATTTCTTCCTTTCCTTATTTCTTTCTTTCTTTCCTTATTTCTTCTTTTCACTTATAAGTATTTCTATTTAAGTTTTAAGTTTTTATTCAATTTTTTTTTAAAGTAGTGATATCCTGCCAAAAACATTTGCAATGCAAAAAGTTGGTCAAGTATAATTAAATTAAGTTGTATATAATTAATATTAAATGATGACGAATAATAAACAAACAAAACAAAAATTTTCATATTTTTCACATGAAAAAATTAGGCACGTGTATTAAATGTACATTTCTCCTTCTTTATCTTGTTTTTTTTTTCAGTTTCGTGCTCGGTGCGTGTATTCGTTTATTGGCTAACCCTCTCCATATGGTAAATATGGTAATGCACATTGGCATGAGTGTCCGATTGGGAAAACTAAATTTTGCGAATAATAAAAAATGCAAAAAAAAAAAAAAATTTCTTAAGTCGAGATTTTAATATTAATTACACGAGGGAAGATTTGGCCGCCTTGTTTAACAATTTTATAATGAACTATGTTTTATTTTGGCCTTTTACGGCAGTTTTACTTTACTTTAATTATATAATCAGAGTAGTTCAAGGAAAATAAACATTTTGTGTTTACACACTTACCACGTTCTTGAAAATTAAAATTTTGACTTGATTCTTCGTTCAAGCTGTATTTTTCAAGTTGTATTTTTTTTTATTCAGATGATCCAGTCATGAGTTACAATGCGCACTGCGAAACACTTTTTTTTTAGATCTCTGGCAGACTAACTATAACTAGCTTGATTATCGATATCTTTATCTTAAAAAATTACTGTAACTTTTTGTAATGTGTATTATTCGAACTGCAGAACATTGCAAATACTGGTTTGTCGTTTATAGTGCTTTCCATTCAGGTTGTATGACAAAACCAAGACCACCATCGTATTCTACGTGAAAAAAGACATGGAAAACATGTGTTACATGTTTTAAAATGATGTTAGATTCGAGAGAATCGAGAGGATTTTAGATTTTAGATTTTTGATCGGGTATCATTTTAAAACGGCTTAACCAATTCATTTGAAAAAAATCACAGATATACTAGAACAATTGCAGAATTTGGTGGTATAAATAAAAAATACCGAAACAATTATTTAATCAAAAAAAAATTTTTTAACAAAATTTTTGTTGTTGAGAAAAACGCATTTTAGTATAAAAATTATAACTTTTGTAATTTTTAATATTTGAAGCTAAAAATTTACCCTTGAAGGTATACGCAACCAAACTCGAGGTACGGGTCAATTTGACCCTGAAGTGGGAGCGAAGGTCAAAAAAACCAACAGAAAAACCCAATTAAACAAAAAATTTGTAACCTTCAAAAAACTGAAAAACTGTAGATTTTTTTACAAATCGCAAATTTGCGCCCTTCTTTCAAGGTCAACAAAATTTTTTAACGTGTCCGGACTGTTTTTCCTCTAATCCTCATTCCCTCACCTACTTGCCGTAAAAATGGCATTACTATAACTTGCTCCGATCCCGAGATCTACGATTTTGACACCAAATTTTGCCGAATTTCCCACTTTGTGACGCCGCAGTGCCCGTTTTGACGCAGAGAAACTTTTCTACTCTATTACGCCTGTAGGCTACCTCTTTAAGCTCGAGAACAGTGCCACCTGACACGCCACTATTAGGTTTCTTAATGTTACTAGAGCAATGTTAATGAAATGAAGCCATCATAAGCGGAAATTGTTAAAATAATACAAAATTATTCAAAAACATTGATATATATTTTGCTAGACCAACGATAATACTTTTTGGAAAATGAAGCGAAAATAATGTGCTCAAGGGTGTCGATTTTGTGCAGAATTGACAGTTTTGTATTTACGATTACTACTAGGGACATCGTGAAGGTGTGTTAGGAGTGATAAACCCATATGACTGATACACAAAAGTTTTCGTTGGAAAGTCTTTTTATTTTAATATATTTATTTTTTCAATTTTTTTACGAACCAAGAAAATTTGTCTTTTTTCAAGAAAATGTACTCAAATGAAGAAAATCAAGTTTCTTCTTCATAAAGGTTATTCCAAAACCCTCAAAATGTCATTTTCTCGCTTGTTTTTTCTTATTTGGAACCGAATTTTTTATTAATAATTAATTATTTTTATTAATTTTATTTTTATTTTTAATTAAAGATAACCTAAAATAGACTAAATGCATGAAAACAATGTATGTGATATCAATGAACTCGTATGGAAAACATCTGCAAGTATAAATTTGTTAAAAAAATATTGGGCTTTGAAGATTTTGAAGAAGAAGAAGAAGAAAGATGAAGAATTTTCGTATTTTCTATCTGCCTGTATAACCTCTTCGATCTGAAAGTCAAGATATGTTTCATTATTCAATACCAATATTTTGAAATATTATTCAAAACGATATGTATGTTGCCAAAGAGTCTGTTGAACTTTAGCTCGCAGTGAAATTATGAGAGCTACTCTGATGAATAATTAAAGAAATGTAAAAATACCATAATTTCCGACCTATTTTAGAGTACCTAATTATTTATTTTTTAAAAAAGCTTGTTATCTTCTCTATTGGTGAATCTATTATGTTTTGTAATTTTTATTTTAACAGTGGTTTTCTTTAGTTACTTTTTTCATTTCAAATTCTATTCTATTTGTTTAATATTGAAATCTGAAATGAAAATATGACATAAACAATATTAAATATAAATCCCCTTTAAATATTAATATAATAAAGAATCAAATATACAGAATTAAATATTCCAAAAATGTAATGTTTAACATTCTCTAGGGGAAAGATTTTTACTTTCCTCAAAATATCACTCAATGCCAAGTTTAAAGACAGGTAAAGATTATTTGTTTGTTGGTAATCAGACCTACGAGTCCGTTTATCTTGTTAAGTACCATGATAAAAAGGAAGTGTCACGGTTCACCGATGTTATTCTATTATTCTTCTAACAAATATGAAAATTATTCAACTTGAATAGTTTTTGGTTGTGAATTTTAAATTTTGTAATTATAAAATTCGAGAATTTAATAACTTCCTGAATTTGAAATTTTTAACATTCAGGTTTCAAAGTTGCGGAAATGTAATATTTCATAAACTTTCCAGTTCTGTAATTATATTTTCGGTATTTTTTAATATTTGGGATTTTTATTTTGCTGAAAAATTATTACATTCCATATAATGTTAGTTCGAGCCAAAAAACTGTGAATGTTTAAAAAAAGAATTAATGTTTTGAAAATTTTGTATTATATTATATGAAAAAAAAGTTTTTCTAGTTGACGGGCATTATCGCTACATATTTACTTACTGCTGACTATTTTTATGATGACTTAAATCTCATAAAAAATGTTGTCTTTCCCAAATAAAAAGTATATCGCTTTCAGTGCTTTTTAACTTTTATGACAGTATTCTTAAATTATTCATTTTCTCGATACGTCTTATTGCTCATAAACCATTTTCCTCTCTTTTTTTCATTTTTAGATTATTTGTCATTGGACATTATTCAATACCATATAAAAATGAATTTCATTGAATTTATTTCTTGTTAAACAAAATCAATAAAGTATTTCATAAATATAAGTTAAACATTATAGACCAAAGTGGGTTTAATATCTTGAGCTTTTAGTTTTTATTTGACCATTAAAATTTTTCAAAATTGAAGAAAAATTGTATTGGTTGATAAATGATGACCAAAGTCTTATTTTTACAGTTCTTGCTAGTACAGAAGAGTAAAAACTTTGAAATTAAAAAAAAAAACTATTTTTGCTCCGTTTCCAATTTTTAGATTATGTGAAAAATGCAGATTTTAAAAATTAATTCATACTCACAATTTTTTGAAAAAGTTGAATCATGTCGAATCCTAAATTTCTTTAACTTGAACCAAAGAAACAAGTTATTATTTTGCTTTCTCAAAGAAAATGTTTCGTTGCAATTTAGGAATTTTTTATTGTGGATCTTTTTCGTTATTTTAAAACGTTATAAACACAGTAAAAATTTTTTCCTTCCTGAAAGAAAAATAATAATAAGTTTATTTGCTTCAAGCTCAAGAAATTTTAGGCTCGACGTATATAATTCTTTTAAAAAAATGTTTAAACAATATTTTTTTCGACATTTCCGAAAAAGTCTAAGCTAGAAAAAAATTTTGTTTCAATTCATAGTTTTATATTATTCTTCGCTAGCAAAACTGTAAATTATTCTGAAAAAGTTAGAAATTATATGCTTCTTAATTGGAATATTTCAAAATTATTGAATTAAAACTTGAAGCGTAAAAAGATTAAGTGTATTCATAAAAAATTGCCAAAAGGTGAAGGGTTGGTTTTTTGAGAAAGTTGACTTTTAATTTTTTGAGAAAAACCGCCGCAATTTTGTTAGTTTGACACCTTTTTAAAATTTTTCCGGCGGACTACGAAAGGAGACGATAAACGATATTAGAATTTTTTATATTTATATTATATTTTTTAAGAAGTATGTGTAGAACGATATTAATTTCGTGAATTAATGAGCTTGAGAAAGTTAGAACTGTAAACTAATATTCCTAAAAAGTATCATTTCTCCAGGTTGATAACGTATACAAAAAAAAGAACATAAGGACGAATTGAAAAAAAATATATTTTTCAGATGCTTTTGTTTACTTGATGTTGAACATCCTTTTCCTTTTGTTAGCATCTTTAATTGCGCGCTGCACGCGGATGTAGTTTTTTCAATTGAGTGGAACAACAATTCATTTTTAAGCTTCAGCTTAAGAGATGTTTAAAACTTGTGGAAGTATGAAAGAAATTGAAGAACATTTTGTGAATTTTTGGGAATCTTTGAAAGTTTTTAAATATTTTTAATCTCTTTAAAACTTCTAAAATTTCTAAATATCTGTTAAACTGACTCGAATTATTCCTGAAATTGCCTTTGAATCTGCCGTATTAGTTTTTGACAGTTCGGGCAATCTTTTGCATTATTTTAAAATCTTTTTAAATATTTAGTTGAAATTAATATTTTAAAATGAAGAATCACTTTAAATATTCCTAGGAGTCTTGAGAAAATTTTTCATTATCTGGAAACCTTACAGAATCATTAAAAAGCTTCTGCACAGTTTGTTCGAAAATCCTAAAGAAACTACATTTTTTCAATTTTTTGAAATATTTTCAAATTTTAAATTAGTTTTCGAATTTTCGCAAAACTTCTGTATATTATTTTTTAAAATAATTCTCGTTTTTACTAAAAGTTTGGATAAATATTTAAAAACACAAAAGCTTTTGAAATGGTGTAACTGTTTTACAGAAAAATTGTCTTTTGATGAACTTTTTTTCTTTCTTGAATGTTCTTTATTTGTTTAAAAGTCGTATTTTTTGATGAAAAATTCATCATTTTTGTTGAAAATTCATCTCTTTTGTTATAAATTTTAACGAAAATTAATATATACATTTTTTTTAATCATTGATCATTCGGTTGAAAATTTATAATTGTAGGTTGAAAATTCAACGATTTTGTTAAAAGTTCAAGTATTTTCTTGTAACTGCAACGCTTTTATTAAAAAGACAAATTTTCAACCAGCTTAATTTTGAAAAAAAGCATTTTTTTTAGTTGAAAATTCCTTCTTTTTTTTTTGTTAGAAAATTAAACTTCTTTGTTGAAAATTAATTTATTTGGGATAAATTTTTATATTGTTGATGTTCAGCTAACAAATTAAGATTCTACACACAGAGATGAATTTTCAACAAAAAAAAATTGTTCAGCCAAGAAAGAAAAAAAATTCGACTCAATTGTTTAATATTTTAAGAAAAAGTAAAAAAATTATTCTTTTTTAGTTTAATATTCAAGTAATTGGTTAAAAATTAATCTTTTTGGTAGAACATCATTCTTTTGGTTAAGAAGTACTCTTTTAAAGATAGATTTCAAAATTAAAATAATTTCTACTCTCATAACGGAAAAATTCAACAATTCAATGATTTGTTCTAAATCCACGTATTTCGTTGAAAATTCGTCTTTTTGGTAGAAATTAATCTTTTTGGTTGAAGAATTCATCTTTTCCATTGAAAATTAAACTATTTGGTTGAAAATTCCTTTTTTTTTGTTGGTTTGAAACATCGCCTTTTTGTTAGAAAATCAATCTTCTTGATCAAAAATTTATCTTTTTGGTTGAAAGTTCAACTATTTTGTATTAAATTAATCTGCTTTGGTCCAGAATTTCATGAAGTTTGTGAAAAATTTAATTTTTTTTGGTTGAATATTAATTTTTTTCAAATGAAAACTGAACTATTCCATTTTTGGTTGAAAATGACTATTTTTAATTAAAAATTGATCTTTTTGAGTTGAAAATTCAACTATTTGTTTGAAAATTTACGTACACTGTGGAAAATTCATGTTTGTTGTCAGAAAATTAAACTACTCGGTTAAAAATTCATCGAATTCGAGAATATCGTTTAGAGATTTCTAAATAAGGATTAGTGCCTTCCAAGCTGTCTCATATGTGCGTTCGTTTATCTTATTCTGAAAAGCTATTCGCACTTCCGGTTTCTGTAAATTCCCAATCTTGATTCGGGTTTGTTTCATTTCTTTGGTTCTCTTTCTTCTCTATCCCTGACCTAAGTTCATTTTGGAGACTAGAACGTAATGACCAGTATTGCATTCAGAACACCTCGGGATTCTCGTATCTTTTACTAGCTCTTTCAGGCTTTCAGCCTCAATAACGAAGTCAATTATACTGTGGTTATATCCTCTACACCAATTATTTGTAATAAAGAAGCCCTTCTCTAAGCATAAGATAATTAATCTTTTCCCGTTATCATTTTTTCTTGGATCCCCAAAATTACCTAGCACCCTTTTTGTATCTTGCCACTGGACGCCGACCCATATGTTGATGTCTCCTAGGATAAAGAGTCTTTCACAATAATCGAAAGTACTTATAGTATTATTTAGAGTATCCCAGAAGGCGTCTTTTGCTTCACCGCTGTCACCATCATCTGGGGCGTAGCACGCTATGATAAAAAATCTTCTCATTGCTATTTTCATTCTAACCCACATCAATCTGGGGGATATAAATTCATGATATCTAAGATAATACCTTGCTTTTGTATGCATAATCAAACCGGCCCCTTGACTTCCATGTGAATCACTAACTACTCCTGACCATATTTCAAGTCGGACTTTTGATACCTAATTTTCTATGTTTCTAGTGTCGCATCTCATTTTCTTTGTTTCAGGTATACATGAAGTATCTAGCTTCCGTACGTGTATAGTTGCTCGCAATTCTTTTACCTCAAGATCATTCACACCTCTAGCATTCCAAACAAACAGTCTCCATTAATCGTCTGAAACTTGACCTTTACCTTGTGCATGCCTTTCGTTAATTAAAGTTTCAGTCCATTCCGATGCTAATTTATTGATGGTATTATTTATTGTTCAAACTTCAGTTTTTGGAGGGGGTAGTGTGAAGATGTAACTAGGACCGAGAGAATCATAGTTGATTGATTGTTTATACTAAGGTTACCAGCATCCAGCAGTGTATGATTAGATGAGAGTTCACAAAAGTAGAGAAAATTTAAAAGAACAAATTGAAAACAGCCTC
Organism: Andricus coriarius; assembly: GCA_932066315.1. NCBI lineage: Eukaryota > Metazoa > Arthropoda > Insecta > Hymenoptera > Cynipidae > Andricus > Andricus coriarius. The sequence continues at coordinate 552 of CAKNWT010308710.1, read as the reverse complement.
TTGAAGTCATATTGACACTAGGCAACCAATCAAGAAGTCAACAACAATAAGTGCGAGATTTTCGATAATTTTGTTTAACCTATTATTTTAAATAGGATAAAAAATTCCTGAACATTTCAGGGTTTGCGAGAAATTGTCTACTCTTTTTATTGATTGGAATATGAGGTTTTTTAATTGGGCATTTTACAAATGCCTGGTAAACGAATAAAATTTGAGTTTATTTTGTTTAAAAATATTCTACAAGTAAACCCCCCCCCATCCCTCCAGAAACTAATATAAAACGTTAAGCACATAAATGTTTAAGGTATTATATAGAAGTGACCTTATAGAGATTATGAAAAATAGATAAATCCAATCACCCGTCTCTACGCAACCTAACCTATATCACCGTCAGTCATGAGCATCTTAATTACGCACAAAACTATCACACAAAAACTGGCAAAAGTATCCATCATTCTTTTCAATAAATCAGTATTGGCATAAGTAGATCTTATTAATTGAACACCTCTGAGTTGATGAATTTTGGCCTGTTAACATTGAAAATTGCACCCG
>CAKNWT010308707.1:0-11116 GCA_932066315.1 Andricus coriarius | reverse complement strand
TGCCTTTTGTCAGATGTTATGAAAAATCTTGTCCGCCACAAGAGCATAAGCTCTTCTATGCATCTCACTATTTTTGGATGCACCTCCAGGCACTCAAGGAGCTTAATAAGTAGCTCATGGTTCGTGTTATCGAATGCCTTACGGTAGTCAATCCAAGCCATGGACAGATTGCGTCGGTACCTGATCGAGTCTTGGGTAATACACCTGTCTATTAACAGGTTCTCCCTGCAACCTGCCAGCCCTCTCTTGCATCCACGTTGTTCAACTATTGCACTCCATACCGGCTCGATAGATGTTAATATCCTCTCTTTGAGGATGCCAGTGAATAGCTTGTAGCTGGTGTTTAAGCAAGCTATGGGCCTGTAGTTCTGTGGACTTGACAAATCTCCGGTCTTAGGAATCAATACCGTGCGTCCTTCCACTAGCCACTGCGGGATGGGTTGTTCTCCGTTTAAGAAAGTAGTGAATATACCTTAACTTTTGGAGTGAATTTTTTATTTCATGTTATATAGCTAATCACGCACTGAATGTTTGATGCATGCCGTCTCGCCGTTTCAATTTTAAACTGAAGCTGTGCAATACGCTCGCGAGTCTTACTCAGGCGTACTGAAGTATCGTCACTTCTATTGTCGCTAAGCAAAGAGACTGCCTGCTCGTAAACTACACAGTTCAGATGCCAGAGATTAACATATTCAGGGAGCAAATCAATAGAGCATTATTAGCTTCAGATAATTTGTCCATCCTGAGAAAGACTTTTTGGTGGATAGATCTCCTACTTCTCATGTTGGCATTATCGGGTATCTGCAAAGGTGGTCTTGCTGGAACGGGTGGTATGTTCTCTGGAGAATGTTGCTCTTCTTCTTGCTGAAAAAGAGCTTCATATCCGTTTCTGCGCAAAAAGGATACCTGACCTTTTAAATACTGAGGCGTTTTATGAGCAAATTCCGGGTGCATATTGACCGGGGCCATTGCCTGGTCGTCGCCTCGGTTCGGTCCTATTGCTACTCCCAACTGAACCATGGCCTCCATCCGAGAGAGGCCTATTGTGGGTGGCACTGCGCGATACTGGTGACGTAACCGCATAATTCGTCGCATTGGGGAGTTAGCATTGGGGAGTTTATTATTTTTTTTCAAACTTGTTCTCGGGTTAAGAAGAACCCGGTTTTTAATCATAGCCACGGACTAAGTCAAGTGACTGATGAGATAATGATATAATTATTTAATTTAATACGATGTATGAACGCATTTGCGATGATCTTGTAGGTACAAAATTAGGAGCATGGTGTAGTTTGCAGTTCGTCTTTTACCACTGTTATGCTTAGACAGTGGCCGTGAATGTTGGAGGTAACGACAGTCGCCTCTGGATGCTTTCTTAGAGCTACCATGTATCACTTTATAGGTTCTTAGTCGCTTGCTTCCTGATGGTCCAGAAAGTTTCTTACAATGCGACATGTGTTCAGTAAAACTGCCTTTTGAGCTGCTGCCAGTACCCTTCTGACTCCTAAACGTTGAAGATGTTCAGTGCATCTTGCGTGCACATTGCCTGTAGCCGAAATCACAATAGGATGAATAGATGCATGTTTCACATTCCTCCATATTGTCTTTACTTCATGTCTTAGCTCGCTAAGTTTATTATTAATATTATTATTATTATTATCATTAATAATCATTATTTGATAACTTTTAATTAATAGATAACAATTGATAACTAATGGTTAATGGTTTATAATAATTAGTGATAATTATTGGTAATTATTAATAATATTACTATTGTTGCTATTGTTTATCTTAATAACCAACTGTAAGCTTTTACTTGGCGACCATTACTCAATCACCCTAAGCAATCATTACCTTTTTGTCTATTCTCAATAAACTCTATGTCAAAAATATACCAACTATGTCAATGACCTCCTTGTGAATGAAACGTAACTTTACCTAGTCATGATCCTTTTCTTTACAACTCCAAGTACCTGCACCCTCCTAAGGAAGCTTCGAACCTTGAGAACACACCGATAACTTACACAGAGTCTAGTCTAGCACGGCACTCCAAGTCAATCCATGTGTCGCACACACAACCAAAGACTCAACTACTACCCCGGTGGAGAGGAAACCCATTAGCCCTCACATGGCTATTTAAATTTATAGCAGAGGAAAACTATCAAACCATCTTCTATGTGACCAAAGAATTCCATATGACTAAATTCCACATATAAGCAGCAACCCTCAAACTAAAGTCAGTCTAAAATTGGAATGGAACGACGGCCCTTTAAACAGAAAGCATCTTTTATCAGTATACCAAGTTTGACCGGAGTTTCTGGGAGTTCGTAGTTACAAGTTCAATGCAAAGGATTACGTGGAGTCATTTGTTTATCCAGGAAGGGATTAAAACAAAAAATAAGACCTTCCAATATTGGTAAGTTAAGAAAAATCTTTAATTTAATTCATCAAGTGTTTAAATATAAAAAGTAGATTTTTCAAATCAATTCACTTATTTTAAAGGTGGAGATGAATTACATCCACGGTATTAAGGAAAGGAAGGTCTTATGTTAATTGGAATCATTCAACAAAAAACAAAGGGTCAACGTAGTGTATTAAAAAAATGCAATAAAGGAAATCAAGTGTATTTTAATTAATTCATTTAGCTTGCCTTCATCCCACTTAGCTAGAAATAGTTAAGTAAATACAGGAACTTTTAATAGGGAAATAGGCTTTGTTTCCAAAATAGGGATTAAGCTGTTTAGATCTTGAGCACGTAGCAATAATAACTGCAACTGCATTTGAAAAAATTTCAAAGGACATAGTTCGCCCAGTTCCACAAACAACATAAGGCAACGTAAATATCTGAACTATTCTAGATAATTTTACAAAATATGCTTTAGCTCTAGCAATTCCGTTCGCGAAAGCTTCAAAAATAGCTGATATTTTTGTTAAAAAACTTATATGCATTTACGGTTCCCCAAAAGCAGTTTTGAATGACCAAGATTCAAATTTTTTTAAAGCAATTTAACGAGCAGAATGGCAAAACGTTTTATAATTAGACAATTTAAAACAACAGCATTCCATCCACAATCAAATAGGTCTCTTGAACCATCACATTGTCACGTCCTGTGACGTATTATACCTATATTATTTATACTTATATTATTAATGATTGCTATATTTATACTTATAATTTATATTAATAATTATGATAGAAAAGTATTATGTTCTTATAAAAATGCTCAAACTCGTGCATATTCACTTTTATATATCATGATAAAAGTCAGTAGTCCGAACTACGCAGTACTAACCATGCAGGTTGGAAATCTTGACTTTTCTATTCACCACTAAAATACAATGACTTCTCGCCTACAAATGTCCGAACGCAGCTCATAAAAACCAGCCACGAAACATAAAAGAGAGTGGCACAATGACCAGTTCCTTGGACTCAAGGTACAGCACCCCCAGGTACTACGCCTTCAGATATAGACACCTGGATATAAGGATTTGATACAACGACTTCTCGCCTACAAATGTCCGAACAAAACTCATAAAAATCATCCACTACGTCTTCAGATATAGATACCTGGATATCAATTGATTTCAATTGTTACGTCCCCTCGCCTCAACTTTTTGGTTGTCAAGTTTTTGGTTGTGAACACAATGAAATCTGACGTATATAAACCAGGATCAGAATTATACGATCAAACGAACTTACCTGAATGAAGTTCGATCGTAATTATACGACCACCTCGTTCGAAGGGATTACAATTGTAGTTTCGCTACTTTTTGCTAAATTGACACAAATTTCAGAGCCAAAAAAAAAAGAAGAATTCTCCAGAGCACCTCTCTGCGTCCATCTATTGAAATTTCATTTAGTTTAGAGTGACTTAGAAAATTGTTTAAAGTTCTTAACGATATTCGGAAGAACTTAGGGTGGGACAATTTTCGTTAAATTAACGTTTATTATAAACGTAACCACATTTTTTATTTTTAAATACAAACAATTTTGTTGTCAATTATTTAAAATTACAAATGAAGAATTATTTCTTAAAAACGGCGTTACAAAAGCTCTCATTAGCTGAAACTATTGGTAGATTATAAAAACGTGCAAATAAGATGAATGCTGAGACCAACCCACTGTATTTCTAATAGTATTTAAATCTAAGCCAGTTTTAAAAGCTGTTGACGTTGCTGCGTGTCTTGTACTGTGCGCAGTAAACTCATGATCGACTCCACATTGGGATAAGACTGATCTAACCCATCGGCTAAGAGTTTGAGCACCTACTACTCTATGAGGTTTCTTAACTGCGAGAAACAATGTTTTATTGTCTTGTCTTAAATTCTTTGTGACGTACAAATAACGTTCCAGCGTCCTAGCTAGACAGAGGTTCGGGTTATCCTTAAAAAATGGTAAAATAAGACAGGGTTGACAGGTTCCAACCTTAGAAGTTTTAATAATAGACTCTACTCGAATTTCAACTCCATTTTCAGAGAACTTAATGCAATCTATATTAATGAGGGAAAAAGTTTGCATTCTATGACCCGTTCCCAAAGCTAGTAGCATTATCAACTTTTCCGACAGTTGTTTCTGATTAATAGATTCAAGTGGAAACCAACCAGAAATCTTATCAAGGACGGGTGTGATGTCCCAGGTTCTTGAGTATTTAGGACGTGTAGGTTTCAGTCTGTAAATTCCCCTGAAAAAACGACTCACCGTGCTATCTGCTAACTTTTTGGAGGATATTAGCGCTATTGCTGACCGAGCTGTATTCAATGTGCCATATGCCGTACCCTTATCGAAAGAATCACTTAAAAATTCCAGTATCCTATCAGTCTCTTGATTAAAGGGATCAAGATCTCGTTCATTGCAGAAATTCCACCAACTTTTTAAGGCACAATCGTACTGTTTAATTGTAGAGTCCGCTAGGGAAGCCATTAAAACTCTTAACGTAGATTCTGACAGATTCCTCTGTCGATGGCTCTCCCTGATAGCCGACCTGCAGCCAGAGTAAGCGAAGCTCCCAGTGAATGCTGACGGGACCTACAAGGAGACAAAAGAAGTGTTGAACTTGGTAAAAATATAATAGGTTCATCTACAAGCAATGATTGGAAAAGTGTAAACCATGGCTGTGATGTCCACCAGGGAACAATTACGATGCCACAAGCTTCATCTGTAATTATTTTTCTCAAAGTTCTGAGGATCATGGAAAAAGGTGGGAAAGCATAAAAATTTTTGTCTTGCCAGCAGATCGTAAATGCATCAAACGCTTAGGCGTCAGGATCACGATTCCAGGAACAAAAAGAACCACATTTAGAATTGAATTTTGATGCGAATAGTTCAATCGAAGGATTAGGAAATTTTTGCAAGATTTGTTTGAATGCATAATCTGCTAATTCCCATTCGGTGTCCACATTACGAATTCTCGATTCTCTGTCGACATGATTATTCTCTCGCCATTTTTAATTCAAACTGGAATTTTTAATCACGATGATTGAAACATTTCTGAATGGAGTAAGGCTCTTACCAACCCATTCACAATTAGAGGTATTATCTTAACAATCAAAACAAGAGGACCACACGCATACAAAAATCTCATTTTCGCCTCGCGCCTATCAGTTCATGTTTTACTGGCCGACGTTCTGGCTTTAATAAAATAGGTATCTAGTTCTAAATAAAAAAAAATCACTCTACAATATACTATGCATGGTAATAAATCATCAGAGAAGAAAAATATAAATATTAAGTATGTTCATAATTAATCAATAATTACGTAATTAAAAGTATCCATCGATATTATTATGTATTGTTTTTCCATTATTATGACTACTAGTTACATTATCACATTCCAACTGAGAAATTTCCTCTAAAAGGTTGTCAAATTCATCAATCACTTCACGCCCTTTATCATGCACTGTTAAACAGGCAACTATTTTCATTTTCCTATACAAATTTCTGAAAATGTTTCTCTTTTATCTTTCCTCATACTATGAGAAGAATGATTCTTGCAAAATAATCACTTTCGTCAATGTAAAAATTATTTTTCTAATGGGAAGCCACATGATCATTTTTCTTCTTTTCTATAAGTAGTTTACGTACACTATAAAATGTAAATCTAATTTTACAATCTTAATACATACCTGTTCTATGACGTTTGCGTAAAATTGGCTTTTACCTAACCAAGATTTATTGATGGCGTTCTTTCAACCAACCATCCCATTGTTTACGGTCACTTAAATCATAATTATTGTTTCGGAATGGAACCATCCATTATGTTTATTTACCATAATAAAAAGACAAAAAACGTTTCTACTCTTTTTGCTTCGAAAAATGTACTCGAGAAGAACAAGAAGAATCAGATTGTCATTTAGAATGGCATTCTATGGCCAAGATCAATGCATACACTAAATGCAATAATTGCGGCGTGGAATTGATTAAACCATGCTGCAAATCAACTCTCTCTCTCGCGCTCTCTCTCTCTCTCTCTTTGCAACTCTCTTTCTTCTGCTTCCTCTCTTCTCCTTTTCTAAAATAATTCCAACTACTTAATAAATTTTATTCTCAAATTTTTTGTTTTGTTTTCATTTCTCTTCAGAAATAACGCCCTCTGTTGAGGAAACAATTCAATTAGAAGGAAAAAGAGCAAAAACAATAACTCCAAGAATAGATATAAATTTTAACGAATACGCATTTTCGTAAAAGCTACGATAATTTTCACCGTTCAAATTTCCATCAATAAAATACGGACCGATAAGTTGATCTCCGATTATTCCACACCAAACATTCACGGACCATGGACGCTGATGCTCAACTTCACGCAACCAGTGTGGATTTTGTACACTTCACTAGTGCATGTTGTGCCGATTAATGATACCATGGTTCGTGAAAGACGACTCGACTGTAAACAGTACTCGAAAAAAGAAATTCGTGTTTCCTTGTATCGGCTGAACCGCCCCTTGGTTTAATAAGGATTATATTTAATACGTTTTAATACCTTCCAAACACTGGATAGAGACATTCCGGAATCGCGGCTTAGTTGTCGAGTACAAACACGAGGGTCTTAATTGACTGCAGCTAAAATCGCCATTTCATTATCAACTCCAGTAACTATTAATCGACGCTTCCTTTTTTTCGTTTGTACACTTCCGTCAGTATTAGGTTTTGGACAACCCGGTAAAAGGAAGCGCATGAAGGAACACTTTCTGGAAAGCGTTGAGCATTAAGCGCGAGCGCATCATTGATATTCCTGCCATTTTCTCCATAAATGAGAATCATTTCAATCTTTTGTTGTTGAGATAGAGTTTCCATTGTAAAAGTAATGAAGTCAAGTTATGAGGGAATACAACGAAAACCAAACCAACTGAAACGAACGTGACCAACAGCAATAACCCAAACGAAAGCAACTAATTACGGCCAACTGAAATGAACGCAACCAATACACCCAAATCAAATGAATACGTGCGCCCATCCGCGCTGCGAGCTTCATATGTTTCTTGATCTTAATTCTCTTCAGACAATGTGGCATCTAACTTGGCGATATACGTTTGCTTTTAGTTAGCAATAGTCGTGTATCCGTTACTTCGCTCTACAATTTTCATTTGCTCTTGTTCGCAGTTTACGTTTAATTGCCATCTCATTGTGTATCATGAAAACCATCATTAAAGATTCAAATTACTTTACTGCATGTTTTTGAGGACGAATGATGTCTTTGTCCTTCATCGAGGGTTCATCGAAACCAATACCCCGATGGTGAGAGGCGAGGGGACTCACCGAAATCAAGCACCCCCATGGTGAGAGGCGAGTGGACTCGCCGAAATCAAGCACCCCCATGGGGAGAGGCGAGGTGACTCACCGAAATCAAGCACCCCGATGGTGAGAGGCAAGGGGATTCACCGAAATCCTTGAAATAATCAACAATTACATTTTTCGCGATTGCAGCGCCATCTATCGTGAATCAAAAAAAAATTTCGAACAAAACTTACGTATTTCATGAAGAAGAATCTGAATCTGTGATAAAAAATTGGGGTTCCTATTTAAAATTACGAAGTAACCTCCACTTATGCCTCATGGAGGAGTGGGGTGGGGTAAATTTTTTAAAAGTTGATTTTCCCTTTCGAAAATAAAAAGTTTTTATTAAGGATATTTTTTCATAGGATGCGTATTTTTTGAGATATTTCGATGTCTCAAGTTAAAAAAAACACCCTGCATATTTTTGTAGTTTCTATCATATGTTCGAACGCGAACGTTCACCCCATGTAAGACTCTGAAGCCCCACGTGAATGCTTCACCCCGCGTTCGACTTAGAGGGGAGGCGTCACGTCCCGTGACACACACACACACATACATATATATTCGGTTTCGATTCCTCTGGAATAGAACTGAAGGGCCTATGACAAAGCCACCGAACGCATACTCGGGTTGCGGATAGAGGGGCCCTGTACGAAGGGTTTCTGCTGAATATGGTTACAATAATTGATGAGCAGTCGCGGGCAATTGTCCAGGGATGGTCCCGAAGGAATAACCCCCAAGCGGAGGCGTAACAACCGTGCTGAGTGCTGAATGGCACCTGGATGAGGTATCTTAAACGGTGACTCTGAGATAACGGGCGACCTCTCAGAGTATGCAGCCATATCCTTGCATACGGGGCTCTACAAAGATGGACGAACCCTTTCCCTAGCTACTCGTGGGGAAAAAAATGACACCACCAAAACACCAAACGCGCAGAGCACCCGACAACGGGACGGCGGACAATGCCGATAATCCCAGAGTTCGGAGTGCTGAAAATAATTTGGATGGAAACACGAAGACGAACCGGCAAAATGCCCACATTGAGTGGATGAATCAACTCAAGGATGAGTTGCTAGACTGATGCGATGCCAGCATTATGCCTGTTCACCGAGACTTTATAACGCGCATGCATACTTTGTGGTGCCAAAAACACCCAGAGCTTCAGCACGTTTCGATTCAATCGTTGTGAAATCAACGTGCCTACCTCTGGAAAAATGAATATGTAGGCGGAGCGCTTCCCCAACCGCTGCTTAATCAAGCCGCAGCCGAAGATGAGGAAGCGACATTAAGATCAACCGCGGAAAGCAGGCACCTTCTGAGAAATGATCACTATTTCAGGACAAGAAGGAACCTTAACATGCAAGTTGATTTTAAGCCCCAAGATCTGGCTGAAATGGATGCCTCCCTTCGTGGAGAAATGTCGCAAGAATCCAAACTCTGGACCATCAATTGCTCAGTTTGTAGTGCTGCAAGAGCTTCGGCTGATTGAAATCGAAGGCTCAAACCTACGACGGATCAAAACACCAGAAGACGCTTACATCAACTGAACAAGAAGATTGGATGGGCAAGACAGAATGCGTCCCGTGTTCAGTGTGTGATTGACTACTTTACATTTGGTAGACCGTTCACGGAAAGGGTTCGAAAGTTCGGCCAAGAACTGAGGATCTTGAATAACACAATAAACAAGTCAAAGCTGCTTACAATCAAGCAGCATATTGTTGACAAAATACGGCTGCTATCTGACGCAAGGAGGAGAATACAGAAGAGGGAGAGATGGATCAGGGAGAATCAACAGTTTCTCGCTGACTCATCTTGCCTGTTCAATGATCACCCTGTTTCTGTCAAAAAGCCACCCAAGCCGAACGAGGTAGAGACTTTTTGGAGAGAGGTATACAAGATCCCGAAAACACTAAAAATGAAAGACAATACTGAAAATATCATCCGCTTCAAGGAATTTTGCGACAACCTCATAAAATCTGAGGCGGAATGTCCATCAATCACTGCCGTAGAGGTGAAAAAAGCACTTAGAGGAACGAAGACCTTTTCCGGTGCTGGAACAGATTGTATCAAGAACTTCTGGTGGAAGAAGTTTACTTCTACACACCAACATTTGGCCCGCATATCCACCTTATATCTAAAGTCAGAGACGCCCATCCCGCAGTGGCTGGTGTTACGACGCACTATGCTCCTACCGAAAAAAGGCAACTTATCCAACCCAGAGCATGCCAGGCCAATAACTTGTTTGAACGCACTGTATAAGATATTTACAGCTGTTATAAACAACAGGATTGTTCGGCGAATTGAGCCTGTGTGGCGTGAAGTGTACGAACAACGTGGCTCGAGAAAAGGTGTAGCAGGCTGCCGAGAGAGCCTGCTAATTGACAGGTGTGTCTGCAAAGACGCCGCAGCCCATCAACGCGTCCTGTCAATGGCCTGGATTGACTACCGGAAAGCTTTCGATTCAACCTCTCATAGACTTATCATCTCTCTGTTGGAAAGCTTGAAGGTGCATCTACAAATAGAGAGATGAATAGAGAGATTAATGCCGCTTTGGAAAACTAGATTTACTATCTCATCTGGAAATTACCGTGTGACAGCAAGCAACGTCACCTTCCAGAGGGGCGTCTTTCAGTTATCTGCGACTAACATGCTTGCCGTCCCGGTTCTACTATATACGTTTGGGGTGGTTTAATGGACGAAGAACGAACTTAAGGCCCTTGATGTCACCACACGTAAGATCATGCATATGCATAAAAGCTTGCATATCAATTCGTCAGTTCCGCGATCATACTTTTCACGCCATCAAGGCGGACGCGGACTTCTGAATCTGCAGTGTCTTCATAACCGAATTGTTCTAAGTACAGATTATATCGTAGCCAATGGCGGAGATCCTCTCCTAAAAATGGTCAGGAACCACGAAAAGATTGGCGCAGGAGCGTTCCTTTACAAAGCCGCGGAGCAAGCGGCCGAGACCCTTGGCCGTTTATTTTAACGTAAGAAGTGAGGAAAGTGCATTAATCCATCTGGATGCTTCACTTCTGAAAGCCGAAGTGAAGAAAGCAGAAGTTCAAAAATTCCATCAAGAGCTGCTCGATCATCAAGGCTTAATTCAAGTACAGAGGATTTCATTTTCGCATACTAGGACGGTGTCATTTCCACCTCAGCATACCGTGACCGCATTTTATGTCAAGAAGTTCCCAGCGATAGGTGCAGAGCGTGAAATGCACACGTTGAGTACCTGGAAGACATACTATCGGGTTGTCTTACCCACGCAGGAACGACGTACATCTACAGGTATAATTCTCCGAGGGAGATAGAGTCAATTGTCCAAAACGAGAAGTGCCAAAT
>CAKNWT010308705.1:0-15725 GCA_932066315.1 Andricus coriarius | reverse complement strand
GCGAATCGAAAAAAATTGTTCGAATAAAACTTATGTATTTCATGAAGGAGAATCTGAATCTGTGATAAAAAATTGGGGTTCCCATTTGAAATTACAAAGTTACCCCCACCCCTGCCTCCTGTGGGGACGGGGGTGGGGTAAATTTTAACAAATCTTTTTTCCCCCTCGAAAATAAAAAGTTTTTATTCCAGACATTTTTTCCGTAGGATGCGTATTTTTTGAGATATTTCGTTGTCTCAAGTTAAAAAAAACACCCTGTATATATATATATATACACCAAAGTGACATGTTTAACCAGTAAAAAAGTGTATACTTCATTTAAGATATTTAAACTCAATTTGTCCAAAACGTACTGCTGTCCCAAACTTACTGTCTTCTATTCACATGCGAAAAAAGTGTCTTTCATGTCGACATTTCTGTGTTATATAACACTTTCTCCCTGAACTCAGCTGGGTATTTTCGTCTATGTGCAATTATCCCGTACCGACAATTTTTCTGGATTAATTTACCTCATCTTATGTTTGATATATTCTTGTACTTACAAGTGACCCTCTGTGTTCTGTTTCCTTTCTCGAATGGTTTTTCTGCTTAATTTAAGTTTTCAGTATCCAGTCACCAGTATCTAGTTATGTTACTGTCTTTTGATTTTCTTGATATATCTTCTCATCTAATCTTATTTTCCTCTTTTCTGAATTCGTAATTTTTTTATACTCACTGTAAGTCTCTTTTTATTACTTTGTTTTTTTTTGTCCTCCTGCCTTCCTTGACTTTTTCACAAATTATACAATTGAAATTGAAGTTTCATTAACATCTGTAATGTGTGAATTTTCAGTTGTTTTATAATATTGTAATTTGGTGGAAGACTTGATCAGACACTGGTATAGACAAATTCAAAATAAAGAATAATTCGAAGAAGCAAAACTTCCACCTAATAGTACATTTATTCTCATAACGAATTATGATATTATTTTCGTAACTTTATTTGTAAGGTGCCTCGGCCAACAAAAAGAGAGAAAAACACTCTTCAAAGTGGTCTCGAATGAAAGGGAGAAAGCTCTAACTTTTAAAAAGCAGGCCAGGACAAAAGTAAAGTTGTACATATTTTAAGGCGCAGAATACAAAGGTGGAAAAAGACAATTTCACTAAACCTGGCAGAGTTCTCTGGTTCTGTTCGCAGTTTCCTGGAAGATCCTAGAGTAGACTTTGCCAGCATGCGCCGCTGTGTCACTGATCTGATTTTCTTGCGAGATCTACAAGCCATCGACGTCAACTGTTAAACCCACGGGTTTACAATCTACAAATGCTCGATATAACAAAGATGAATACACAGTTGTATACTTTTCTCTCTTGCAGACATACACTACGGGATACCAGGGTATTTCGGCCGTATGGGTAGGTTGAACTCGATTTTTAATGATACAGCTTCAATGTAATAGCGCCATCTATATCGGTTAGGTCTTTAACGTATACATCGCCGATTATTTGATTTCGAGCGTGTTCAGTACATTTTTGTCATTCTAAACTTTTGTTTTGATGACTATTTACCGATTTTTTACTTTATAAACAAAAAGTTTTTCGAATTCTGCATATTATGAGCTAAAATATTTCACATGGCGTCGACGCCTGGCCTGTAAATTTCACCATTATATTATGTCGTTTCGTCGAAACGTGGAGTCGGGGCTAGTTGGTCAAGCAGTTTATTTTTGCCCTTTTGTAGATAAACGTCACTTTTTTGCATTTTTTTCAGTTTCTGGCGTGAAATAAATGAAGATGCATAACAAAAAATGTGTCAGAAGCGACGTTCCTGAGTACATAATGAAGAGCGCAATTGAATGCGCCATATGCAAATTCCAACTATCTTCTTAAAACCTCAATATGTTGTCATTGGAATTCAACACTAACCCCGCATGCCTGGGCAACTTTCCGTGGACACGGTGCGATTTGGTCACTTTTTTGGCGAATAACGCCAATGATATACCCTACCAGTTGCGAAGTGGAGACTCCGTATTCAATAACCCCACATAAAATTGTACGCTTGAGAGTGGGGATACCTCTTATCACTTGCGTTTAAGCGGCGTTCAAGAGCCCCCACTCTCCGGCGAATAATTGTACGCAGGGTTATTGAATCCGAAGTCTCAATTTGCCACAGACATAGGATGCAATTTTAATCACAATTCAATTTATAGACATTTTCATTTCAAACCAAATGAAATATTTCTCGCCATTCGTATTTCTACGCATTACGTACATCACATAATATGGATGAAGTAAGGTTCTAATTGAAGTATTAAATTTGCTTGAAAAATTATAACATCTGCAAAGTATACCTAATCGAAAGTTTTATTTCAATTGTTAAATAAAACTAGAAAGCAGCTGAAACGCCATTCAGTAATGCGTTCTTTCTATTTAGGTTTTATATGACACTCAATTTACTGGATATACAATGCATACAATGTCATATTTTTCAGTAAAGGTAGTGATTATCAAATAATCAAAAAATAAAAAAAATAATAAAAAAAAAATATTGCAAATGAATCCTAATCTGAAGGGGACAGACTAATTAAATATAGTGGACTTTCGTGGCGGGAACTTTTTAATGATCTGGTAGCACAGTGGAAACCACAGCAGATGCTGTCGTCTCCTTAGGAAGTACACATACAGTGTATAAAGAATATTGTTAAAGGATGCATTAACAATATCTACAATTTAAAAAAAAAACAGTTTAAACAACCACTGCAGGGTTCGACTGGAAGCAACTGTCATGCATGAAAATTACTCTAGCTCCCAGTAGAACCGCGTTAGGTCACACATTAGCCACATTCCCCATATCAATCGATTTAACAATGGGATATTTCGATAGAATCCCTACCGAAAAATGTAACGTTCCATCCTATGTGGGACTGTAATTGTTTCCAACGACGGTCACGACGAATGAAACGTCGTCGAGTATTAGGGTTGTTTTCGACGATGGACCTCACACAAAAAACAAACGAAAATTCACAATCACCAAATTACAGTTATCTATGCGCACCCTAGGCAGATTTTTAAAATAAAATTTGTTTGTATTAATTACTATCAGATACTAATTTTTTTATTTATTTTACAATTTTATATTAAATTAAATATTAAACGGTGTTATTCATTATAACCCCTTTAAACGAAGTACTCTGCCACATATAAGTAGTATTACGTATACATTATATGTGACGTGCGCCGAAGAAAGGGGGCTTACTCTAAAAAAATCGAAATCGAGGTTTTTACACCTTTCGATAGTTTTTGAGTTGCTCTTTTTAATAAAACCATCGACAAAAATTTCCGAGCATTATTATTGCTACTAATTGAGTTGTTAGACATGAGAAATCGGGCTTTCGCTCGAGATCCCGTGAAACACCTCCCACCACTCAACACTGCCATCTACGGGTCTCATCTATACACCGTCCGTGAGCTGCGCCGCTATATGGATGAGAATGTATAGTAAGTGGAGAGGGAAGATTTCGTGAGTCTTCCCACTCTCCTAAAAGTCGTGTCTGTCCGGTCGACTTCGACCGCTCGCCCTGAACAATCTCACTTTTCAGAGTAAGCCCCCTTTCTTCGGCGCACGTCACATATGTATATCAGTTAAAGAACCACCGCAGGGTCCCACTGGGAGCAACTGTCATCCAAAGATGACATCAGCTCCCAGTAGCACCGCGGTCAATCACACCTACGGCCACGTCTCACGGTTCTGCTGGGAGCCGATGTCAGTTTTAGATGGCAGTTGCTCCCAGTGGGACCATGCAGTTCGCCCACATTGAGTGGACGAATCAACTCAAAGATGATTTGCTAGACTACTACGATGCCAGTATTATCCCTGGCTACGGAGGATTTATGGCGTATATGCACACTCTGTGGTGCCAGAAACACCTAAAGCTTCAGCACATTTCGCGTCATTCATTGCGAAATCAAGCTGCTTACCTCTCGAAAAATGTATATGTATGCGGAGCGCATCCCCAACCACTGCTTGAACAAGCTGCAGACGAAGATGAGGAAGCGATATTAAGACCAACCGCGGAAAGCAGGCATCTTCTGAGAAATGATCTCGACTTCAGGACAAGGAGGAACCTTGACATCCAGTTTCCTCCTAAGCCTCAAGATCTGGCTGAAATGGATGCCTCCTTTCGTGAGAGCTTTGGCTGATTCAAATCGAAGGCTAAAACTGACGATAGATCAAAGGACCAAAAGACGCTTGCATGAACTGAACAAGAAGGTATGGACTTTGGATTGGATCAGTGCTCCAAGATTCATCTGACGAAAGAAAAGATTATTAGCGTTCCCGATTAACGTGAGCTTGTGGATATAAGTTTTATTAGACATTTTAACACTGGATAGAACTATACATACCTGGGCATGCCTCAGAGCCGCATTCAGGATGTAACGTCAGTGAACGAGTCTCTACGAAGCAGATACAAACATCTTCGACAGATTTGCTCTTCAAATTTGTCGGTGTTGAACAAGGTATCTGCGAATAACATGCTTGCCGTCCCGGCCTTATTCGTTTGGGGTGGTTCAATGGACGAAGAACGAGCTTACGTCCAATGTCTTCATAATCGAATTGTTCTCTCTCTCTCTCTCTCAAACTCTACGGGACAACATTGGTGAGCCCTAGTTAGGGCTCTGGAAATCCTCTCCTAAAAATAGCCAGGAAACACGAGATGATTGGCGAAGGAGGGTTCCTTTACAAAGCCACGGAGCAGGCGGCCGAGACTCATGGCCTGAATTTCAACATCAGAAGTGAGAAAAGTGCATTACTCCATCTAGACGTTTTATTTTTAAAAGCCGAATTAAAGAAAGCTGAGGTTGAAACATTCCGCCAGCAGCTACTGCACAAGAAAATGCACGGAAACTCTCACATCACGGTCGTAGACAGAGGTCCGGGGCTCTCGTGGTAGGGGAAGTTCCCTAACGTTAGCCAGAAAGTTTCGCGCAGTGACAACTGAGTGTAGTGGCGCATGTGTCGAGTAGTGTAGGATTTGAAAAGGTAAACACGCTTTCTAACTTTAAAGTCTCAACTGGCCTCAACGAACTGAAGAACCGAATCGTGAAGTGATCGATATGTAATATCTGTAATATTTAAATAAAAGAAATGCAAAAATACCGTGTGTTTGTGCCGTACGAAAGTGCAAAACAAATACTTCAAAATTTAAAGAGCAAGAGATAAACTTTTTAAAAGCCGTGTGCTCTTGTCCGGGGATAATGGGAATCGTGTGTCCCGGCGTGAATTTTTTTCGTTCAAAGGCACGTTTTTGCGAATTTTATTTTTCGGTGAACGATATTATCAGAGAGAGTGTAAATTGTGATAGCAAAGGGCGAATTATTCATCGTGCTCCGTTATAATACCCTCGCTTGCGAAATGGTGAAAACTGACAAAATTCTATAATTCCGAGAAATCGGCAGGAAGTTTGTGACAACCGCTTCAAAGTATAGAAAACTTAATTCCTAATATTTTCATTATTTTCATTAAATTAAAAATGCATCCATATTATTTAAATTATTGAATAAATCTGGATTAAATTGACTTCTTGAAATTGAAATTTCAAATTAAACCGCCACTTTTTCGATTTTAATATTACGCCACTACCGGAAGTGAAAACTTTGTGGAATAATGCGAAGCTTCAATAAAGGAACTTCCCCCACCACGAGACCCCCCGGACCTGTGTATATGACCATGCTTCACATAAATGTAGAAAATCAGTCCATGTCGAAGAAGCAAACTTTTGCTTTCCTCAGATCATCCGGACTTAATTCAGGTACAGGGGTTTTTATTTTCGAATGCCAGGACGGTCGATTTTCACAACTCACTTTTAATGTTCTGAATTCTTTTAAAGATTTTTTTATTCTCTGTAAATATTCAGGATAAAGTATGATTTATCTTTAATTCTCTGAATTCTTTCAGAAACATGAAATTATTCTGAACTATTTCCAATCACGTCAACTTTAGACGACGGGATAACTGCTACTGCTTTAGAATGCACACGTTTTTGTTTAATTCTGCATAATTCTGTAGAAGCCTTTGAATTCACTTGAAGTCTTTTGAATTCTTTTAAAGATTTTTGAACTCTGAAAGGAATTCCATCTTTTTAGAAAAATTCAGAAAATTCAAAGATTTGATAGAATTCAAAACAAATTAAGAGTTACAATCTGGACGGTCAGATCTGCAATAATGTTCGAAGTATCTAGGCACACAAAAATTATTTGTAGTACGCTCACCGAATGTCGGTGAACCTAGCATATACTTGCATTTTTCCATGCACCGAATTACGATTAGCGAATATTCTAGCGAAAACATGTTTGAGTAAAAGAATCAATTCTTTGCAAAGTTATTTTACAGTTTGCTCAAAGTCGAGCCCACCCGATTTAAGCAGACACTCATACTTGCGCCTAGCTGGTCTGGTATGTGCAACTTCAATGCACGTACGTAATGGGACTTTTTAATTTGAATTTTTGTTCTATTCGCCATTATAAGGAACGACAGAACTCCTTGGATACCCTATATTTATATATTTAACAAAACACACATTAAACAACCACCGCAGGGTCCCACTGGCAGCAACTGCTCTCTATGAAACCGACACTGGCTCCCAGTAGAACCAGGGTAAATCACACCTAGGACCACATCTCACAAACCTCGTATGTCTTGAGGACACGGAGCGACCTAGGGATGACAACCCTCTGCATTTATCTCGCAAGTACCTCCGGATGTTTTTAGCACGCGGGTATGGCTTTGAAATTACGAATATTTTGAGTACAGTCGCTGCGGCTCCCTTTTCAGGTCTCGATACCTCTCGTCCAATTTTCCTTCTCAGCAGTTATTTCATAGTCGGCCGGAGCCGAGAATTCGATCACGAATATAGTCCGTTCCTCGAATTCCTGGAGAACGATGTCAGGCCTTGAGTGAGTGTGTGTATGTTCTATACTGCACTAAAGATTTTAATGACTGTGACTTTTAATTGAAGCTTATTTTTTTAAAGTTTTCAATTATTTTATTAACAAATAAAATGAATAAACAATCTTTATCTGTAATTATTGCGCTCATAATAATGGAACTGCATAGGAACATTGTTGAATGCAGTGTATCTAATATAAATTAATATTGTTGCAATATAACACTGAAAGCAGTAATTGAAAGAATTAAAGCTTATCTTACAATAAACATTCCTTTTTAAATCGTTTTTTGTCTTGTTTAAAAAATTGATTTGGTGGACATTAGCAATAGTGATTTAAAAATTACTTTACAAGTTACATAAATTAATGTCATCGGTGACATTGCTAAAATATTTCCTTACCTCTCCATTAACTTACCTGCACGTAATTCTGTTCCCTGGGCAGTATATAAGGAATAGTTGTTAGTTCATAAAAATTTTATTTCAGAACAGTATGTTGTGCACCAAGAGAAGAGAACTATTTTTTTACGGTCGAGCATGAGTTTGCAAGAACGGGGTGTATCCGAGGCGTAACCGAGTTATTGCAAACACGCGAAACCGTAAAAACTTCGCTTCCTCGGTACACACGATATTTTATGTAATTAGAGTATTTTTCAGAGTTTTCTCATGAAATTACGTCTCAGGTTTAAGATTAGTTTAAAGGGACAAGTTCCACGTCAAACGCCGTGGCCATCAAAGTGCACTTTCTCTGCTTAGACCGATAAAGTATCCCACCACCAATAAAGAACTGCTTGTCTCCTTCAAACGACGACTAGAAAACGAGTAACTCATACTCGTGTTACATAGAAATAATTTCGTAGAATCCTATTAAGATCTTACGATGGATCCTACATCGGATCCGATGTCGTATTTTCAGTCGGGATATCAATCCCAATCGGGGATGCATTAAATCCACATTGCACGTCGTACAATTCACATTATGTACTTTTCACCGAAAATTGGAATAGATCGACTTTTTACATCATCCGGCTTCAAAAGTAAATCCTTCGAGGCCAAACATAAAACAGGATTGTCAAAAGGTTCAATAAACCAATTTTTTCCAAACTTATCACTTTTACATTCTACTTTTGTCGCCAATAATTTTAACATCAGCAGCTTTTAGCGATCAATGTTATCAACGGTTTGACTATTATCAACAGAAACAAGGGCTGAATAAGAAGGACTGTTGAAAGTTTTGACAGCGTCCACTATTTATGTTATTTAAACGCTTCAATATTTACATCATAGGATAGATCGGGACAAGACTGACGCCGCACAGTGGACCTTTTTGGAAATGCTGTCTCAAAATCGTAGAACTTTGGATCGGAATGACCTAGAGAGAAATTACAGAAAAAACCTTTCCGAATATAGAAAAATTATACAGAAAGTAAAAACAAAAATATTTTGACCTTGAAAATTCGTGTTGAAGATGACATTTTTGGCAAAAAAATCGTTTATTGAATACTAAAAACGCTTAGATTTTACATTTTATGTGCTATACATGTTTTTATATAGATTTTTACATGCTCAATCCGAATCTGATATGTAAATCGTTGTAAGATAAAATCCAAAATGGCGGAGTCAATATGGCAGACTAAAATTGTAAAACGAAACCGATATGACTAAAATTTGCTACAAGTTGGGTTTTCAGGTCGCTGATTACAAATCCAAGATCAAAATTTAAAAATTTTAAATGGCAAATCTAATATGGTGGCCTAAAATTGTAAAAGGAACCCGATTAGACTAAAATTTGCTACGAGGGTGTTTTTCGGGTCGCTGATTTCAAATCTAGGGTCCAAATTTAAAAATTCAAAATGGAGGATCCAATATGGCGGACTAACAGTGTAAAAGGAAACCGATTTGACTAAAGAATGCTATTCAGGTTTTTTTGGGTCTCTTATTTTAAATCCAGGGTCAGTTGGAATATGTGAAAATTACGGTTTTTTGTTTTTTGCACTAAGATCCCCAAATTAAAAAATCTGGAAAAATTCACGATAATACCTCTTTGGGTAAATATTCTGTGGTAAAAAGCTAAGATGGTACTAAAAAAATGATGCACGTTGAGAATGATTGAAAGAAGTCCTGTGCATTTTTTCAGATTTTTTCTAACGATAGAAACAGAGAAAAAAAATAAAAACGAAAATGGAGGTTGCCCCCCCCCCCCTTAACTCATCCAACATTGCAGCTAACGTTTTGATGTTTTGAGAAAAATTTTTTTCATATTATGCTTTTTACTGGCCGACTCAACACTTGATTCCCTTTCGGGGCATTTTTTGCATGCCTATCCGGCTATACCTTTTTCCTAATGAGAAATGCCGAAATGTGTCTTTCCGCAATTTGACTAGCCACAAATGGGACTGGCCGCAATGTGACTTGCAGAGGTTGGCATGATCCAGACTCCATATTTTGTGAAAATTGCATTTAATAAGTTTTGGAAGGGGTCGACAGTGTCGATGGTGCGCCTTTTGAAACATTTTATCGTTGTGCTTCTTTAGAACGTGTGAAAAGTGAAAGAGGATAAAGATTAAGGAATAAAGAAGAACCACTGAGGAAGGAACCTGGCTTTATGAAAGGGATCTATTCAAGCAGCGAAAGCATTAATACAGCAAGGTAGGCGATACAAAAGAAAACCATTAACTACTTCTATAGGAAGGAAGAAAAACAGAAGGTGGAGAATGGGATATACGTAACTAGCAAGGGAAGAGCATTCCTTCATCGGATAGTTTACAGGTTGCCGTTTCCATTACGATATAGATCGCACTCACTGGCTATTGCCACAGTGACGTGCGCCTCCGAATCATCATGAGGAATCCATTTTCGCAGCAGTCAATCACATCACCACAATAGATGGAACTTTTCACCTACTCGACAGAAATTGAAACGACTTCAACGTAACCAAGATCCTCCTTTTCGTAATTCTTTATGAGTGCTCCTTTCGCACAAAAAGCACCTGCGAGGTTAAACTACTTCAAAATGATTCATTTCGGTTGAATGATTTCCCCTTTCAGGAAAAGGGAGAGTGTAGAGATTCTGTTATGATCTGTTAAAGTAAAATTTTGAAAATTCAGCAAAGAAACAAGCAACTAGCATTATTTGTATAGTACAGAAGGTACTGAATTGAATTTTATGCGAAAAAAATACAGTATCTAGCGAACCTTCAATAACATGTAAGTTTTAACCTCTGGAAAGCCGAAAACGTGTATTATCTTGCACTGAAAACGTATTTCGCTTTCAAGTCTGTAGTTTGAACTCTCATGCATTATTATTTCTGGTATTAATAAAGTTTGACGTAAGGTCAGGCTAGCAAAAATTTAGAAAAATAAAAATATTGCATATAATGAAGAAACATATTACCTTTATTGCCATAAATTATTTTTATTCGACAAACGAAATACTTTTAGGCATTTAAAAAAAAAAAATTGTGTGAATTATTTACATTTGTTTAAATATTACCAATTTTTTAAAGTTTTAACAATTAATCATTATTCACTTTAACCTTTTCTTATAAAGAGGTGCAAAACTCTATTTTTTGTTTAATTTGGTTAACTTTGTCGCTTATTATTAAATATGTACGTCATTCAGATATTATTACCCAATTTTGTAACAAATTCCTATTTGTTTGAATAAATCTGAGTTTTTTCTTAAAAACTTAATTAAGTGTATCACTTATCGTTAAATATATCAATGTTATACAAATTCTTTATATAATCAGTATTTGTTTAAATAATTTTGTTTAAATCTGTGTTTTCAATCAGATTTAATTCTACAAAAATTAGATTAAATTTTGTCGCTCTAAAAATGATTTCTTACATTTTTTCGTTAAAATCACACCCGCAGACTGAGAATATTGGTTCTCTAGAAGTTGAAAGTAAGGTTAAGCAGTTTCTTTCTTAGGGTAATCCCGCAGATTAGTTGTTAGTGCTTTGAAAATAACTGAAAATGTTTGTATTTCTTAAACGTTAATAGATAGTATATTATTTAAAGATGTTATATACGTATTAATCAAATATTTAACAATAAGCGATACACTGAATTAAATTTATAAGAATATATCAGATTTTTTATCGCATTTCAATCAAAATGTACAATTGAAGACAGATTGTAACAAAGTGCCAGTTTCATGTGACGTTTATTTAGTTGTCATTCTCATGTCTTCAATAAAACTTTAATAAAATGTTTAAAGGTCATTGCAATTGAATGAATTTATAAATGCCCTAAGGTGTGGAATTTAACCAACTTTGGCCTACATATACAATCCAATTATAAGTTCAGCAAATGAATCAATATTTACTCTAACTCATGTTTTAAAATATTGTGCTATTTATTTAAATTATCAATTTTTAACTAAACTGTTGAATATCTACGATGCTACATATGTATTAAATGATTAGGAGAACCGGTTTTCAGTCTATCCCCCGGCTTGTTTCGAATTGGCAGGTTGTTCTGTTGCCATATACTTGTATTTCAAAATGATTTAATGGAGAGTAGAGCTTTAAATTGAATCAAAATTGCTGAAATGTGGCAAATTTAGTGAGGTTATTGATGAACGTTAAAAGAGGTTTTAACACAGCTTTTTTATTTTTATAACAATTTCCATGAAAAGGCCAATTTTTAATGCTATTTCCAAACATAATAGATAAGCGGAATGGATCTCGAAAAGGTGCACTTTTTCTGCGAGACATTTTCTTGCATGTTGTGCTGATGCGACAAAAATGAAAAAATTCATATCTTACATACCTTATCTATCTTACAATTTTTTCGAAAACAGTTTGTTGTGCAGAAGAAGAAAAATGAAGTTGCGAGTTCGAGAATGATTCTAAAATGACAGAAATAGATTCTACAAGTATAGGAATAAGTCAAATAGGACATATACAGCACTGATGTAACTGAAAACGTGATTACATTTTCATTTTCTACACTGTACAAAACTTCTGTTGGAGACTTTTTGAATGAAGAGTCAGCGAATTACTGGATGTAGAGAGCAAATCTGGTATGTTACAACACTTTTAAATATCTCGCTATTTTGAATATTTGCTGTCTTCTCAAATTTTATCAATATTCGTTTCGCAATATAATTTCTATATTTCTGAATTTCCAATATTTTTTAGCTATCGTATTAATATAATTGTCGATGAAACGGTGTGGCAATATGATTCCTGACAGAAGATTTTATATATCTATATTAAAGGTCCATATTTTAATTTATTTTGGAAACAGCACTAAACTGGTTAGTTACTTTTACCATCGAAGAAGTTGTCGCAGCTAATACCATCTCTACAAATAAAGAGCTTCTTGTCACAAGTTAACATTTTGTTCAGGGAATAATTGCTGCATAATTAAGAAAATGTTACTAATAATTAATAAATCCCTAATTAATTCAAAAAATTGAAAAAGAAATCCTAAAACCCATAGATTATGAAATGATGAATCAATAGTAAAAAAGTATAAATCATGAAAGGACTGAAGAATGGAAAGACAGCTTGAAATATTGTGTAATATCTTAATGTGTTCTTGGCTTGTATAAGCACAGAAATGTATTAACATTACGAACAGGAATGTTTAATCAAACATTTTTCAACAGTGTTCATATTTCCAATTATTGTTTTGTTTTTCTTTCGTCCTCCACTAATTACCCGTCTCATAATTCTAATTGAAGTATTGATCATTTCCGATATTCTCCACCGTTTATCTTTGCAAATATTAAACTTTAGAAATATATATTTATTCCGCAATATAATTATAATTAAGTCTCGTATCGTGAACTTTCCTGGAAGTTGCTAAATTCATGAACTCTATGAAATCGGAATACGTCTTCAACTGCGTGAATTGGTATAATTAAATGCAGATTTTCCTTCAGTTTCTAATTTTCGTACTTTGATCCAGAATTATGTAGAAAATTTGCATCATGATGTAAATTCCGACACTGCATTTTATTTATATAATTTATTTGCACAATTAACAAATAATGTTGGAGTACAATTTTTTATTACTAAAAATCACTGTCAACATAATGTGAGGGGAATTAAGAGAAAAAACAGCTTCCTTGTCCTTATAACAGCCGAAATTTTCATGGTCGACTATTATCACCTTGTCGGTAAAAGGAAGTTATTTTAATGTTGAAATTAACTTTAAAAATAAACAATCCATACCATTGTGTATTTTTTAATACAATTTGAAGGGCCGCACTGCATACGGGCGTAAGTGTCAAATTTCGGAAATGCGTTTCATCGGCCTAAACTAATTTTTTTAACCTAACTCATATTTGATAACCATATGTTTGATATTTTTTTATAAAGTAATTTCATATTTTTTGCGTGTTCTTTTTGTCATTCGGTAGAGCTAAGTGGTAGCTAAAAAGTACTTTTTCGTTTTTTATTAATTCAAAAAATAAAAAAGTTATGCAACTCCTTGTGTGTTCATATTTTCGTTTTTATAGGGACGTGCCGCACTATTGATAATTAGTTTTCTCGAATGTTCTTGCTTCTTTTAGAATGTTTCTTTCCTGGTTTCATAGAATTACGTATTAGCTCGAAAGAACTTCCTTGTTTTTCTTCTTAATTTGAAAATAAAACAGTTACGCAACTTTTTATGTATCAAAATCAGAGTTTTTGGGGACGTGCCGTTCCTTAGACGAAGGTTTTCTCGGAGATGGATACTTCTTTCAGGATATTCGTTTCAAGGTTCGATAAAGCCTAATAGTACCTCAAACGGTCATCGCATTTTTTGGTTCAAACCACTTACGCCCGTAGCAGTATGGCCCTTCATTTATTAATAAAAAATAATGTCATAATTATTATCGAGATCTTGTTCGCTATTTGATTTGACATACAAATCTTAACAAACGAAAATAAAAAAATCGGCTTTCAGCGCTCTCTTTAAAATTTAATGGTGAATTATATATGTATGTTAGAAGGTTGCTTCGCTGCTGTCATATTCTTAACTTAATTTTCTTTTTCAATGCGCTTTAGCAAAAAGTCTTCAAAAATAGAAAATGTATAATTTTACAGCATTTTTAACATTTCAAACTTTTCAGATTATTATTTTAGGAATTTTCGTTTAAGAATTATTCAACTACAAAGTCACGGAAACTAATTGAGCATTCCCAGAGGAATTACCAGATAACTCTGGAGGTTAAAATCTTATTTTCTCACACATACATGCTTACGTACGCTGTTATAAAGCTCTACATTATAGCATATCTCCCATGGGTGTCCTGCTAAACGCAGTATGTATAACATAAGTCATCTCAATTCCGTACATTAAATACGTAACCTCTTTCGTTATATTTTATCATAAAACAGAACTCCAAGAAACAATACCTAATTCCAGAAAAAGACACTCTTATCTTCAGAATATTATCACTGACAATGCTGTTTACTCTATGTACGACAAAAAGACATTGGAAATACCTCATTTCTGCAATTTCATACAGTTTGAAACATTAATTTGTATGTGTACGTTAAGTACGGGAAACGAAACAAAACTGTGTGTAAAGAAATTGTCGCTTATTTTGGCAATAATGTTCTGGGAAGGACGCACGCTAAACGCGTTAGACTGGCTCTAATTGAGAGTGGATTCTCCTTTGACGTTCTGTTATCAAGATATTTGATTAATGTAATCTTAGTAGATATTTCGGTCCTAACCCGGACTATGCTGATCCGTATAGCGCATCCCTTCCCAGAACTTTGTTACCAGGTCCATGGAATATAAACTAATACTACATAATTTATGCATAAAAATGTATCTATAACATATACATAATCGTATGGTTCTTCACTCTAAGGAAAAATCTATTAACAGTAAAATTACGTTCCTTTCAGAATGCGTCCTTTGAAATTAAGACGTTTTCTTTTGTCCATCAATAGAATCGTTTCACTGTTCAAAGACTTATCCGTCAAATGCAAAACGGAAGCAGTTTTACTGATGAACGATTTCTTTTAACTTTGAAAAGAATTCCTTTAACTATTAAAGGATTTCATTTGTTTGGCTAGCGGAGAAAGTGCGCCTGCGCATAAGTGAATATCGTTTAGCACACGATTTATTTATTAATTGATAAAGTAAGTAAAAAAACGTGCGAAATTATGTAGAAAATGGATTTCTTCCAAAAGTTAGCAATCCCAGGTTGTGTCGCGAAAACTTTGGAAGGTATGTGTACTGAAAGAACAATTTTTGATCCGCATAACCTCACATTTCATAGCTTTTTACGTTTTTGACGTATGAAAAATGTGTACCGCACACAAAGTTGTATCTTTAGTTTTTTCAACGCTGAAATCTAGAACGGATTGTTGTTATAGAATTGGTACTTATCAATTTTATATTTACATTCACCAAAGTTCAACTTTTCTACATTACTTGCACGTAATATCATGCAATAAGTTTTCTTTTAACGTAAAAATTATTCTTTCTTTGGTCCGACAATAGATTTCACTTTAAGATCAAAGGAAATCCTTTTACAGTTAAAGGATAGCATTTAAAACGACAATCCTTTAATTGTGAAAGGATTTCCTCTCATGCCAATTTTGAATGGAAAATACTTTAAAAGGGAAAGGAATCGTTTGACAGCCAATAGTCTGTTTTTAGAGTGTTTGTGACCATATATTTTATTATACTTTTTGTACAATAATTGAGCTGCCGGATCGAATAAGGGCACATAAAATTATTTCGCCGGGAGTGGGAAGGGCCCTGGAAGCTTTCAAAAACGTTTTCGAATTTTAATTTTTAAAGCCTATATCTAGATGTAGAATTTCATTGCGCAACGTTTTTCCC
>CAKNWT010308696.1:0-12787 GCA_932066315.1 Andricus coriarius | reverse complement strand
CGTTAGTGTCGAGAACCGAGTCAGTAATTCCGGTTCAAGGATGTGCTCTCGCACGTGCATTATGCGCAAGGCATCCGGCCGATCTGGCCAATCCGCAGCGGGCAATGAGAGCCATTTTGTCCATGCACCATTTTTCAATACCTTTAAATTCTTCAGGCCTCACCCCACGAGTGGCGAGATCAGCCGGATTTTCCTTGGGAGAAACATGCCTCCACTCAGCCGAGGGCAGCTCGGTTTGAATGAAGGATACGCGGGTAGCAACAAAGGTTTTCCAATAGCATGGGTGTTTGCGTTACCACGTGAGTACTACTTGGCTGTCAGACCAAGCAAAGACAGGTGGATCGTTAAAGAAGGGCAGCTTCTGATTGTGACAGATAAGTCTCACAAGCAGAGCAGCTGCGCTGAGTTCGAGTACTACTTGGCTGTCAGACCAAGCAAAGATATGTAGATCTTTAAAGAAGGGCAGCTTCTGAATGTGACAGACAAGTCTCACAAGCAGAGCACCTGCGCTCAGTTTGAGATTCAGGATGCTTATTGTCTTGACAGGGCTCACCTTAGTTTTAGCCATAAGAAGCGACACCCGGTGACGGCCGTTATCAAGCTGGTTTCTCAGATAAACCACTGCGGCATATGCGCCAGAAGATGCATCCGAGAAGCCACGAAGCTGACACCGGAAGTCTGGAGAGGTTCCCAAACAGCGATTGATCGAGAGTGTAGGGATGGAGGTCATTGAGTTACTATAATCAGTCCATCGCTCAAGGATCTCCGACCGCAAAGGGGAGTCCCAGTCGTATTTCAGAATCCAGAGATCTTGCATCAAAATCCTTGCAGTAACAGTAACTGGAGCGAGCCAGCCCAGTGGATCAAACTCTCGAGCGATGTCCGACAAAATAGTACGCTTTGTCTGCGTGGAAGCCTCCGGGCTCAGGTCGGCAACACTGAACCCAAATACATCCATCGCTGGATTCCAAAGCAAGCCTAACGTCTTAACAGGCTCATTGAGAGCAATTTTCTTGGTTGTTTCCGGCTCCCTCTGTCTGCAGCGTCCAGAAAGCAGATCAGAATGATTTGCTGCCCATTTATCCAACTCAAAACCGGTACAGCGCAAATTCGCAGCCAATTCATCTCGCTTTAGAATCGCGATATCCAACCTGTGAGCCCCCGCGAAAATATCATCGACATAGGTATTGCGCTGAAGGCAAGAAGCCCCAAGGGGAAAACGCTGCTGCTCATCCTTTGACAGCTCACCTAGTGTGCGAATTGCCAAGTATGGGGCACACGGGGTCCCATAAGTGACCGTAGTCAAACAATAATCAACGGGCGGATCCACAGGATCAGGAGCCCAAAGAATTCTCTGCAGATCCTGATCCTTAGTTCGAACACGGATTTGGCGAAACATCTTTATGATGTCCGCTGTAAAAACAAAGCGATGTCTGCACCAATTCAAAAGTATCAGAGATATATCGCCCTGAAGAGCAGGCCCCGGCATCAAGAATTTATTTAAACCTTACTGTTCGGCAGTGCGTCGTGAGGCGTCGAAGACAACACGAAGCTTTAGCTGATGCGGGCTGGACTGGATAATAGCATGATGCAGTATATACCACGCTCGTGGATTGCTTATTTGAGAAACAGGAACTCTTTCCAGATGCCCCAACTCCTCATAGACTTTCATAAAGCGACGCATAAAGCATAAAGCAAAGCGGCGGTGTGTCGTGGACAGCGAACTCAAGGCCATTCGCCGTGTCACAGCAGAGGCCATCAGCGGATCCGATCGCAGCGGAAGCTGAATGGTATATCGGCCATCGGGAGCGCGGACATGAGTATCATAAACAGCCGCTCGCAGGTCTCATCCTCAGGTTTCATTTTGGGACTATTATTAGAAAATTCTTCCATATTCCAAAAACGCTGCAATCCCTTCTGCAAGTAATTAACATGGTCGCAATGCCCAGCTGTGAGAGATGCTCGTAATGGGGCGTCCGCCCGCCGTGGCAGGACGGAGTGAGTCGATTCAGAAACAATCCACCCCAAAGCAGTATCCTGGGCAATCGACGGTGAAAGTGGGAAATCGCGCAAGGCAGGTCGCAGAATCCGACAATACACATCTGACCCCAAGACGACATCGACTGACTTGGGTTTGTAGAAGTGAGGATCCGATAAGCAAAGATCATCAAACTGGCTTAAGTCGAGGTCAGTGCTCAGCTGTGAGGGGGGGTTTAATGTAAGGCGAGGAAGCACCAAGGCCTTAGTCTCAAGATGAAATGAGAGATTACTAATTGAGCGCAGTGACAGATTTACAATAGCAAGTGCTGTACCGGCGGGTGACGCACCCATTCCCGTTAATGGAATATTTACGCGGTGTTTGCGTAATTGGAGTAATTGCACGGTGGATTCCTTAACAAAGGAGGCCTCAGAGCCTTGATCGACCAGGGCGCGAAAACGGACCTGGGTACCCGTCGAACCTATCAGCATAATCTGGGCTGTCGCGAGAAATAAACCAGTTGTCATGTGTGAGAAAAATCTGTAGTCAAAGCGGATACATTGTCTGCAGAGTGCGAGCGGTGTGTAATGACGAGTGGTGCTTGTCTCGGCATGTTCTACACCTATACTTCGATTAGTATTTTTGAAATTTATGAGACCCCAAGCAATTAAAACACAGGCATAGGCGACGCGCCTCATTGTGACGTTAAATAGGGGATTTGGATAAAAAGGCTGAGCAATTTCCGATGTAATGGTCCTCGGAACAGAGTGAACATATCCGAGCAGATGCGCGGGCATTTCTCACACCTGAACCAGTGCTCGCATGAAATGTCCGTTTCGAAGCTCTATTTGATTGGACATAAGATTCTGAACCATATGCTGGACCTTTATTAGCTTTTGTCTCGGCAGAAATCATACGAAGTGATTGAGACCGCTGCTCAAGAAGTTCCACGAGATCACTGAATTTTGGGAAATGATGCATTAGAGAGGGTTCCATTGCAGGTGCGGCCGCTGTTGCAACGATTTGGCGATCCTTCATGCTAAGATCTGTTTCCCAGAGCCTTCTAGATTCGGGATCTAAACAACTCGCTAAAATGTGCACAAGCCAAACGTCCCAATGCTGCACCGGCATACCGAGGTTAGTCAATGCGCGCACAATGCGCTGTGCTTCATCACTAAAGGTTCGCAATTCGACAGCGGATTCGCGTTTAATGTGTGGGACATCCAGCAAGGCAGTAAAATGCATGCTAACGATTAATCGAGGGTTAGAGAATCGAGTCTTCAAAGCCTGCCAAGTGGTTAAGTAATTCGCGTTTGTTGTTGTCACGTCTTTCACTAGATCAGCCGCGAAGAGGTCACAGAGATCCTCCCAGTCCTCGTATCGGCCTGAAAAGTTTGGTAAGTCTAATTTTGGAAGCTTGGCAGGTCTCATGTCTGAATCCGACAAGTCCTTATCTGCATGTCTAATTAAACGACCACCAGCGCGCGATGAGGACGCGCCAATACGATTTGACTCCCGTAACAGGTCACTCTGAGCGTTTTCACAACGCGTTTCCATCCGAGCGAAAACATCATTCCTTTCAATAACATATTAATAATATATTCAATAATAATATTACGAGAGAGTGTTTCCGGAGCAATTTCCCCAGAACGCGTGTGCATCCGATTAAACTCCACTGATCGGGAACCCTGCAGAGCCATTAGTTTTTTCAGAGAGACAGGTGCCATTGTTCCACCTTTATTATCGTTACCCACAAAACTAGCTTGAATGAAAAACCCAAAAATCGCGTACACCAAAACTGTATATTAAAAATAACCGAAAATAAAACAACCAGCCTCTTGTGTAATAACCCGGTAATTTGTTTACAATTTCATCAGAGAACGTTCAAACTAAGAACCACCTCCTTCCAATGCATGACTAATGATGGCTACAATAACTGAAAACTAACAATTAATCACCAAAGCCCAACACACTCCACTCGTCACCCGGGATACCAAATGTTTGAGTAATGATCACGCACTTAATTATTAGTGGAGCATATTGGGGTTCAAGTAACCACAACCAAATTTTAGTTGCAAAGGTAAGAGTTTATTCTATGGCATAAAAAACCTCCACTCCATGAGTGGCGGAAAAAGTCGAAAAATCAAATAGTGATCACAAAAGTATGGCAACATTTACCTTATGAGAAAATGCATAAGTATTGGGATGACAATCAGTCCGCCATACCTCAATCCATACAGTCGCAAACACATAATCCAACATGAGACTCGTTATTATCACACACTAATCCACAAAATCGCAGAGACACATAATCCAACATGAGAATCGTTATTATCATACACTAATCCACACAATGGCAGGCACACACAATCCAACATGAGACTCGTTCACCCTCGCAAAATGGAACCTCCTACCACAAAGGGTCAACTTGAACTGAACTTTGAACAAAATTAATAATTATAAAGTGAAAACAAATTCCTGATCCGATTACATATAAAGTCTTGGGAAAAGGTTCCATTTTACCTGCTCGGCGCTGACCTTCGAGCTACGCGCAGAACTTGCAGTCAAACACCTGCCTTTATAGGCAGGAATTGCTTCTCCGACCCCCTTGGCCCTTATATTTCTAGAGAAATTGCGTCCCTTTGATTTCTAATTCTTAATTACGTATCTAACTTTCTTTGAGCCCTATCACTCTGGAGGAATTTCATCTGCCTTTATGGGCAGGAAATGCTTCTCCAGCCCCCTGGGCCCTTACATTTCGAGAGAAATTGCTTCGCTTTGAGTATTTATCATATTAATTACGTACATAACTTTCTTTGAGCCCTATCACTCTGGAGGAATCTCATCTGCCTTTATGGGCAGGAATTGACTCTCCAACCCCCTTGGCCCTTATATTACTAGAGAAATTGCGTCGCTTTAAGTATTTATTCTTAATTACGTACATAACTTTCGTTGAGCCCTGTCACTCTAGAGGAATTGCATCTGCCTTTATGGGCAGGAATTGCTTCTCCAAACCCCTTGGCCCTCATATTTCAAGAGAAATTGCGTCGCTTTGAGTATTTGTTCTTAACTACGTACATAACTTCCTGTGAGCCCTATTAATTTGTAGGAATTTCATCTGCCTGTATGGGCAGGAGTTGCTTCTACAACCCCCTTGGCCCCTTTTATTACTAGAGAAATTGCCTCGATTTGGGTATTTTTTCCTAATTATCTACCCTAATTTTCTTTGAGCTCTATCACTATAAAGGAATTTCATCTGCCGTTATTGGCAGGAATTGCTTCTTTAACCCCCTTGGCTCTTATATTTCTAAAGGGATTGCGTCGCTTTAAGTATATTTTCTTAATTACCTACATAACTTTCTTTGAGCCCTATCACTCTGGCGGAATTTCATCTGCCCTTATGGGCAGGAACTGCTTCTCCCAACCCCTCGCCCATTATATTTCTAGAGAAATTGCGTCCATTTGAGTATTTTTTCTTAGTTACCCACAATAATTTTCTTTGAGCTCTATCACTCTGGAGGAATTTTATCTGCCTTTGTGGGCAGGAATTGCTTCTCCAAAACCCTTGGCCCTTATATTTCGAGAGAAGATGAGTCGCTTTGAGTATTTATAGTTAACTACATACATAACATTCTTTGAGCCCTATCACTCTGGAGGAATTGCATCTGCCTCTATGGGCAGGAATTGCTTCTCCAACCCCCTTGGCCCTTATATTACTAGAGCAATCGCGTCGCTTCGAGTATTTTTTGCTAATTACCTACATAACGTTCTTTGAGCCTTATAATTCTGGAGGAATTTCATCTGACTTTATGGGCAGGAATTGCTTCTCCAACCCCCTTGGCCCTTATATATCTAGAGAAATTGCGCTGCTTTGAGTAATTATTCTTAATTACGTACATAACTTTCCTTGAGCCCTATCACCCTGGAGGGATTTCATTTGCCTTTATGGGCAGGAATTACTTCTCTGAACCCCTCGGCCCTTATAATACTAGAGAAAATTCGTCGCATTGAGTATTTTTTCTTAATTACATACACTTATTTTCTTTGAGCCCTATCATTCTGGAGGAATTTCATCTACCTGTATGAGCAGGAATTGCTTCTCCAAACCCCACGGCCCTTATAGTACTAGAGAAATTGCGTCGCTTTAAATATTTTGTCCTAATTACGTACAATAATTTTCTTTGAGCCTTATCACTCTGGAGGAATTCCATCTGCCTTTACGGGCAAGTGTTGCTTCTCGAACCACCTTGGCCCTCATACTACTAGATAAATTGCGTCGCTTTGTGTATTTTCTCTTAATTACCCATACTAATTTCCTTTGAGCCCTATCACTCTGGAGAAAAATCATCTGCCTTTACGGGTAGGAATTGCTTCTCCAACCCCCTTCGCCCTTATATTACCAGAGAAATTGCGTAGCTTTGAGTATTTTTTCTTAATGACCTACAATAATTTTGTTTGCAGCCCTATCACTCTGGAGAAATTTTACCTGCCTTTATGTGCAGGAATTGCTTCTCCAACCCTCCTTGGCCCTTATATTTCTAGAGAAATTGCGTGGCTATGAGTATTTATTCTTAATTACGTACCTAACTTTCTTTGCGCCCTATCACTCTGGAGGAATTTCATCTGCCTTTATGGGCAGGAAATGCTTCTCCCGCCCCCTGGATCCTCATATTTCGAGAGAAATTGCGTCGCTTTGAGTATTTATTCTTAATTACATACATAACTTTCTTTGAGCTCGATCACTCTGGAGGAATCTCAACTGCCTTTATGGGCAGGAATTGCTTCTCCAAATTCCACGGCCCTTATATTACTAGAGAAATTGCGTTCCTTTGTCTATTTTTTCCTAACTGCGTACAATAATTTTCTTTGAGCCCTATCGCCCTGAAGGAATTCCATCTGCCTTTATGGGCAGGTTTGGCTTCTCGAACCCCCTTGGCCCTCATACTGCTAGAGAAATTGCGTCGCATTGAGCATTTTTTCTTCATTAAAAACCCTAATTTTCTTTGAGCCCTATCGCTCTGGAGGAAAATCATCTGCCTTTACGGACAGGAATCGCTTCTCCAACCCCCATGGCCCTTATATTACTAGAGAAATTGCGTAGCTTTGAGAATTTTTTCTTAATGACCTACAATAATTTTCTTTGCAGCCCTATCCCTCTGGACGAATTTCACCTGCCTTTATGGGCAGGAATTGCTTCTGCAACCCCTTGGCCCTTATGTTGCTAGAGAAATCGCGTCGCTTTGAGTATTTTTTCTTAATTACCTACAATAATTTTCTTTAGCCCTTTCACTCTGGCGGAATTTCGTCTGCCTTCATGGGCAGGAATCGCTTCTCCAAATCAATTGCCCCTCATATTTCTAGGGAAATTCGTCGCTTAGAGTATTAATTCATAATTACGTACATCACTTAATTTTAGCCCTATCACTCTGCAGGAATTTCATTTGCCTTTATGGGCAGGAATCGCTTCTCCGACCCTCCTGGCCCTTATATTTCGAGAGAAATCGCCTCGCTTTGATTATTTATTCTTACTTACGTACATAACTTCCTTTGAGCCCTATCACTCTGGAGGAATTTCATCTGCCTTTATGGGCAGGAACTGCTTCTCTAACCCCCTCGGCGCTTATATTACTAGAGAAACTACGTCACTTACGGTATATTTTCTTAATTACCTACAATAATTCACTTTGATCCCTATCACTCTGGAGGAATTTCATCTGCTTTTATGGGCAGGAATTGCTTCTCCAACCCCCCTGGTCCTTATATTACTAGAGAAATTGCTTCGCTTTGAGTATTTTTTCCTAATTACTTACACGAATTTTCTTTGAGCTCTATCACTATTGAGGAATTTCATCTGTCTTTATGGGCCGGAATTGCTTCCCCAACCCCCTTGGCCCTTATATTACTAGAGTAATTGCGTCGCCATCAGTATATTTTTTTAATTACCTTCATAAATTTCGTTGAGCCTGATCACTCTGGAGGAATTTCATCTGCCTTCATAGACAGGAATTGCTTCTCCAACCCCCTTGTCCCTTATATTTCTAGAGAAATTACTTCCCTTTGAGTATTTATTTATAATTACGTACATAACTTTCTTTGACCCCTATCACTGTGGAGGAATTTCATCTGCCTTCATGGGCAGGAATTGCTTCTCCAGCCCCCTTGGCCCTTATATATATAGAAAAATTGCGTTGCTTTAAATATTTATTCTTAATTATGTACCTAACTTTCTTTGAGCCCTATCACTCTGGAGGAATTTCATCTGCCTTTATTGGCAGGAAATGCTTCTCCAGCCCCCTGGGCCCTAATGTTTCGAGAGAAATTGCGTCGCGTTGAGTATTTATTCTTAATTACGTACATAACTTTCTTTGAGCACTATCACTCTGGAGGAATCTCACCTGCCTTCATGGGCAGGGAGTGCTTCTCCAACCCCCTTGGCCCTTATATATCGAGAGAAAATGCGTCGCTTCGAGTATTTTTTTCCTAATCACCTAAATAATTTTCTTTGAGCCCTATCACAATGGAGTTTTATCATCTGCCTTTAAGGGTAGGGATTGCTTCTTCAACCCCCTTGGCCCTTATATTACTAGAGAAATTGCCTCGCTTCAAGCATTTTTTCTAAATTACCTACATAATGTTTTTTGAGCTCTATCACTCTGGAGGAATTTCGTCTGCCTTTATGGGCAGAAATTGCTTCTCCAAACGCCTTGGTCCCTATATTTCGAAAGAAATTGCGTCGCTTTAAGTATTTATTCTTAATTACGTACATAACTTTCGTTGAGCCCTGTCACTCTAGAGGAATTGCATCTGCCTTTATGGGCAGGAATTGCTTCTCCAAACCCCTTGGCCCTCATATTTCAAGAGAAATTGCGTCGCTTTGAGTATTTGTTCTTAACTACGTACATAACTTCCTGTGAGCCCTATTAATTTGTAGGAATTTCATCTGCCTGTATGGGCAGGAGTTGCTTCTACAACCCCCTTGGCCCCTTTTATTACTAGAGAAATTGCCTCGATTTGGGTATTTTTTCCTAATTATCTACCCTAATTTTCTTTGAGCTCTATCACTATGGAGGAATTTCATCTGCCGTTATTGGCAGGAATTGCTTCTCCAAACCCCTGGCACTTATATTTCTAGAGAAATTGCGTCCCTTTGAGTATTTATTCTTAATTACGTACAATAATTTTCTTTGAGCCCTATCACTCTGGAGGAATTTCATCTGCCTTCAAGGGCAGGAGTCGATTCTACAACCCACATGGCCATTATATTACTAGAGAAAATGCGTCGCTTTGAGTGTTTATTCCTAATTACGTACATAACTTCCTTTGAGCCCTATCACTCTGGAGGACTTTCATCTGCCTTTATGGGCAGGAATTGCTTCTCCAACCCTCTTGTCCCTTATGTTACTAGAGAGATTGCCTCGCTTTGAGTATTCTTTATTAATTACCTACACTAATTTTCTTTGAGCCCTATCACGCTGCACGAACTTATTTTGCCTTTATGGGCAGGAATTGCTTCTCCGAAGCACTCAGCCCTTATGTTACTAGAGAAACTTCGTCGCTTCGAGTATTTTTTCCTAATTACCTACACTAACTTTCTTGAGCCCTATCACTCTGAAGGAATTTTATCTGCCTTTATGGGCAGGAATTGCTTCTCCAACCCTCTTGGCTCTTATATTTCGATAGAAAATGCGTCGCTTTGAGTATTTAGTATTAATAACGCAAATAACTTTCTTTGAGCCCGATCACTCTGGAGGCATTTCATCTGAACTTATCGGCAGGAATTGCTTCTCTAACCCCCTTAGCGCTTATATTACTAGAGAAATTTTGTCGCTTTGAGTATTTTTTCTTGATTACCCACAATAATTTTCTTTCGGCCCTGTCACTCTGCAGGAATTTCATTTGCCTTTATGGGCCGGAATTGCTTCTCCAACCCCCTTGGCCCTTATATTGCTAGAGAAATTGCCTCGCTTTGAGTATTTTTTCTTAATTACCTACCCTAATTTTCTTTGAGCCCTCTCACTATTGAGGAATTTCATCTGCCTTTATGGTCAGTAATTGCTTCTTCAACCCTCTTGGCCATTATATTACTAGAGAAAATGCCTCGCTTTGAGTATTTTTTCTTAATTACCTACCCTAATTTTCTTTGAGCCCTATCACTATGGAGGAGTTTCATCTGCCTTTATGGTCAGAAATTGCTTCTCCAGCCCCCCTGGCCCTTATATTTCTAGAGAAATTGCGTCCCTTTGGGTATTCATTCTTAATGACGTATATAACTTTCTTTGAGCCCTATCACTCTGGAGGAATTTCGTCTGCCTTCATGGGCAGGAATTGCTTCTCCGACCCCCTTAGCCCTTATATTGCTGGAGAAATTGCCTCGCTTTGATTATTTTTTTAATTACCTACCCTAATTTTCTTTGAGCCCTATCACTATGGAGGAATTTCAACTCCCTTTATGTTCAGTAATTGCTTCTACAACCCACTTGGCCATTATATTACTACAGAAATTGCCTCGCTTTGAGTATTATTTCTTAATTACCTACACTAATTTTCTTTGAGCCCTATCACTATGGAGGAGTTTCATCTGCCTTTATGGTCAGAAATTGCTTCTCCAGCCCCCTTGTCCCTTATATTTCGAGAGAAATTGCGTGCCTTTGAGAATTTATTCTTAATTACGTACATAACTCTCTTTGAGCGCTATCACTTTGGATGAATTTCCCAGCCTTTATGGGCAGGAATTGCTTCTGCAACCCCCTTGGCCCTTATATTACTAGAGAAATTGCGTCGCTTCAAGTATTTGTTCTTCATCACCTACATAATTTTCTTCGAGCCCTATCACTGTGGAGGATTACAATCTGCCTTTAAGGGCAGGGATTGCTTCTCCAACCCCCTTGGCCCTTCTATTTCTAGAGAAATTGCGTCTTTCTGAGCATTTATTCTCAATTACGTACATAATTTTATTTGAGATCACTCTGGAGGAATTTCATCTGCCTTTCAGTGCAGGGATTGCTTCTTCAACCCCCTTTGCCCTTATATTACGACAGAAATAGCGCCCCTTCGATCATTCTTTCTTAGTTACCTATATAAGTCTCTTTAAGCCCTATCACTCTGGAGGAATTTTATCTGCCTTTATGGGCAGGAATTGCTTCTCCAACCCTCTTGGCATTTATATTTCGAGAGGAATTGCGTCGCTTCGATTATTTTTTCCTAATGACCTACATAATTTTCTTTGTGCCCTATCACTATGGAGGATCATCGTCTGGCTTCAAGGGCAGGAATTCCTGCCCCAACGCCCTTGGCCCTTATATTACTATAGATATTGCTTCGCTTCCAGTATGTATTCTAAATTACCTACAATAATTTTTTTGAGCCCTATCATTCTGGAGGAATTTCATGTGCCTTTATGGGCAGGAACAGCTTCTCCGACCCTCTTGGCCCTTATATTTCGAGAGAAATTGCGTCTCTTTGGGTATTCATTCTTAATTACGTACATAACTTTCTTTGAGCCCTATCACTCTGGAGGAATTTCGTCTGCCTTTATGGTCAGTAATTGCTTCTCCAACCCCCTTGGCCATTATATTACTAGAGAAAATGCCTCGCTTGAAGTATTTTATCTTAATTACCTATCCTAATTTTCTTTGAGCCCTATCACTATGGAGGAGTTTCATCTGCCTTCATGGTCAGAAATTGCTTCTCCAGCTCCCTTGGCCCTTATATTTCGAGAGAAATTACATGCCTTTCAGAATTTATTCCTAATTACGTACATAACTCTCTTTGAGCCCTATCACTTTGGATGAATTTCCCAGCCTTTATAGGCAGGAATTGCTTCTGCAACCCCCTTGGCCCTTATATTACTAGAGAAATTGCGTCGCTTCAAGTATTTGTTCTTCATCACCTGCATAATTTTCTTTGTGCCCTATCACTAT
Organism: Andricus coriarius; assembly: GCA_932066315.1. Lineage (NCBI taxonomy): Eukaryota > Metazoa > Arthropoda > Insecta > Hymenoptera > Cynipidae > Andricus > Andricus coriarius. The sequence continues at coordinate 889 of CAKNWT010308696.1, read as the reverse complement.
GGAGGATCATCGTCTGGCTTCAAGGGCAGGAATTGCTGCCCCAACGCCCTTTTTCCCTTATATTACTATAGATATTGTTGCGCTTTCAGTATGCATTCTAAATTACCTACAATAATTTTTTTTGAGCCCTATCATTCTGGAGGAATTTCATCTGCCTTTATGGGCAGGAACAGCTTCTCCGACCCTCTTGGCCCTTATATTTCGAGAGAAATTGCGTCGCTTTGAGTATTTATTCTTACCTACGTACATAACTTTCTTTGAGACCTATAACTCTGCAGGAATTTCATCTGCCTTTATGTGCAGGAATTGCTACTCGAACCCCATTGGCCCTCATACTACTAGAGAAATTGCGTCGCATTGAGTATTTTTTCATAATTACCTACACTAATTTTCTTTGCGCCCTATAAATCTGGAGGAAAATTATCTGCCTTTACGGGCAGGAATTGCTTCTCCAACCCTCTGGGCCCTTATATTACTAGAGAAATTTTGTCGCTTTGAGTATTTTTTCTTAATTACCCACACTAATTTTCTTTCAGCCCTGTCACTCTGCAGGAATTTCATTTGCCTTTATGGACAGGAATTGCTTTGTTAATCCCCTTGGCCCTTGTATTGCTAGAGGAATTTCGTCCTTTTGAGTGTTTTTTCTTAATTACCTACAATAATTTTCTATGGGCCCTATCACTCTGGAGGAATTTCGTATGCCTTCATGGGTAGGAATCGATTCTCCAAACCTCTTGGCCGTCATACTTCTAGGGACATTGCGTCGCTTAGAGTATTTATTCTTAATTACGTACACAACTTTCTTTGAGCCGTATCACTCTGGAGCAATCTCATCTGCCTTTATGGGCAGGCATTGGTTCTCCAACCCACTTGACTCTCATATTTCTAG
>CAKNWT010308695.1:0-14420 GCA_932066315.1 Andricus coriarius | reverse complement strand
GAAATATCAAATATTATATTTTTTGTTACGAATTAACCTTTTTTTATTAAAAATTGAACTACTTGGCTGAAAGTGGAAATTCTTTCTTAAAAAGTCAGTTACTTTGTTGTTCATGATTTTTTTTTTAATTATACTATTTTCTTAAAAAGTTATCTTTCCTGGTCGAAAATTTAACTGCTTTGTTGAAAATTATTCTTTTTGGATATGAAAACCGTCCTTTTGGATTACGAATTCAACTGTGTTCTACATGATTCGTCTTCATGGCTTGAAAATTCAACTATTTTAGTGAAAATGCAACATTTGGTTGAAAAATCAACTATTTGGTTAAAAATTAAACTATTTTTTTGAGAATTCATTCCTTTCGCGTGCAAGATTGTCTATTTGGTTGTAAATGTAAGTGTTTGGTTTATAATTAATTTTTTTTTTAATTTTAACTATTTGGTTGAAAATTCATCTTCGTAGGTTGAAAATTTGACCTATGTGAATAAAAATTCAACTATTTTGTTGAAAATCAAATTATTTCGTGAAAAAGTAATATTATTTTCAAATCCAACTGTTTTGTTAAAAATTCGTCCTTCTGGATCGAAAATTTATCTTTTTTGGTAGAAAAGTTTTTGGTTAGAAATTCTTATTTTTAAGTTGAATTTCTTCTTGTATTATTCTCCTATTTTTATTAAAAATCACCCTATTTCCCCTGTTTTGAGAGCATTTTGGGCTTATTCTTTTTATTCTTTTTATTTCAGGTGTTTATCAAATGAAATTCAAGATAAAATTTTGCTTAAAATGGGGGAGGGGGTAATGGGAAAGGGGTGTTCGTATTTCTGACGTCACCCAGGGGGTTTCAAGCTTACTGTGGTGACCTGGGGCGAAAAAGAGAGCGGGAGATGGAAAAAGATTTCGGAATAGCGTGACGTAGTTTTTCTACGGCCTCATATAATAAGATGTCTCGTAGTTCACCCTATGGTCGGCCCATGTTCGGGTCAAAGTTGGGCCGATAGTTTTGTGACTGCTAACGTTGGCATTTCTGGTCAAGAAGGTGAAAATAAATTGAACAATCATGACTGATTATCCCTGATGAGGAATAATCAAAGCCTCTGAAGTTTGAGACGATAATTTTTCCAAATCTGTTTGTTCCTGACCATGTCCTTGCGCATTCTGTGCATTGCAAGACACGTGTAAGCAATGCGCGCAAGTTACTTTCTAGTAGTGAGTTGTCCTTCGTAGAGCGCAGCGATTCCTCGACAGTTCAGGGCTGGTTACTCCCGCCCACGTGATCCACCTCCATAGACTTTTATTTAGAAAAACCTGGCGTGAAATGATAAGGTCTATGTCTGTGCGCACACTCATAGAAATGATAGGGCATAATGGGTCAAATAAGCCAGAGCCCGAGACATAAACGCATGGAATCTATTTAGCTGCGGCGCCTGTGTGTTGTAAGAATATATAGTTGACCAGGATGAATCACTAGAAGGTGAAAAGCCACTTGAATCATTAATCCTTATGTGTCTATTTTAATTGCTGGCAATTGATTACTTTATAAACGACTATTATCGAGATTCTCGGTTCTGAAGAGTCGGAAAATCGCCTTGTGCCCTTAGATTTTTTTACTCTTGTCAAGGAAACCAGAAAGAAGATGAAACTTATAATTAACTACAATAAAGTACGATTTCGGTTTGTCCACATTGAAAATCCTATGTTTTACCTCGCCTTTTGCCTGTCTTTTGTCTCGCGACTTTTTTCATCATGTCAATATGATAGTTTATGAGTATACGTCAGTTTGCGATTTTATACAATTACCTTCCCACTTGAAGCAACATTAAGTTGTTCCCCTTGTATGAAAATGCTTTCACGCACATTCACGGTCTTCGATTTTCAAGAATTCGAACTCTTAAAAAGCTGAAATTTTTTCATTTCAAATAATCAAAACTGAACTGAAAACTAGAGCACTTAAGTGGAACTCTTCAGTTTTAAAATTTTAAATTGAAGCTTAAAAAATGTTCTATTCCGAAATTTTCTATTTAAATGTTCAATAATTGTCACATATAGAATGAAAGCTTTTAACGCTTTTCAATTTACCAATTAAATTCCGTATATCTGAAAAATTTAAATGTCTTTTTTTTTAATAAATGGAACAATTCAAAGATTTTTGGTTAAATGATATAAATCCACGCTATCATTTTTAAAGATCTACATTGAAGAATAAATAATAAATATATAAAATAAATTGTTATTTATGCATAAAAATTCAACATTTTCACTTACAAATTAAAATTTTGTTAATGGAACCATTAAAATTGTAACATTCAATGTTTAAATTAAGCATTCTGTAATTTAAACGGTTCAAGACTATTTCAAACCATGCAGTTTCAAATTGTCTCAAATGATTCCCGTTCATTTCCCGGTTCAGCGGACACCCTGCCACGTTTGGAGATTGTATACTCCTTGAGACTGAATTATAATTTATTTTATTTTAAAGACTACTTTAAAGACTACTACTTTGAGGTTTTTACGATTTTTAATATTTTATTTTCAGACAGTATTCAAATTCAAAGTCCTAAAAATAAAACTTAAACATTTTCAGATTTGAATGTTTGAACCGCAACATGGCCAAGAATTTTTAATAATAATGTTCAGTGGCCACCCGGAAATATTGACATAATTATAATTTGACTGTTAATAAAAACTTTTTACGTGCGAATAATTTAAAATAATAAAATATTAACAAATTATAATATTGAAAAACTATATAGTATAGTAGAATGACCGCGATATAAAGCGAGTTTTCAGATATAATCTTGAGCTTCAGTTTATCACGTTGATTGTAATGTATTGTATTGAATTCAAAAGACATTTGAAAAAATACTTTTTTTTGGAGGCGAGAACAATTGAAATTATTATATTGGAATTAGTTGAGGAGAAATAAAAAAGCATAGAAAATTGTGCAATTTAGCTTATGAATAGGTCTTCAATAATTTCATAATAATTTATTCACCGTTTTGAACTAGTTTTAAAAATTATGTTGCCCTTAAACAGACAAAACGTAACGCCCACGTAACGCGCGATTAATGTTGCCAGTTTATTATTATTTTACATTATTTAAGAGTTACCACTCAGAAAGTGTGGCTGCGCTTTTTTATTAAATATTTTCTTAAATAATATTTTTATATGAAATAAAAGTGAATGATACTATTTTATTAAATAATAAATATATTCAAAAATAATAAACATATTTTAATGTCGTGATTTGTTCATCTAAATTCTACAATTTTCTATCTAAAATGAATTTAAATACATAGATTAATTTTTTGCACTATCAGGAGCGCAATATGGGTTCACGAAATTCTAAAATTTGGAATAACTCATAAAAACAAATGTTCAACCTCGTATTGATAAGGTATTTAAAATAAGTGTTACACATCAAATTAAGAATTATCGACTAATTTAATATTTATAAATATTTTTTGATGGAGAGGCTGTCGTAATGTTTTATGAAATGTTTACTAATATTTCAAATATCAGGCCTTGGAATTTTTTAATAAATGAATGTTTCGAACTGAAGTTACACCTAAGGAAAAAATTATAAAATTTCAGGTTTAAAATAAACCCAAGAAAATTAAAAAATGTTCATTATCTCCGCAGTTATTTGTTCATAATTTAATAAAACTGTACAATTTCAACCTTCTGTATAAAATATCTTCTTCAAGAATTGATGAACTCCTGTCAATATTTCTTGTTCCTTTTGAAGGTCTTCAATTTAAACAAAATAGGTTTGCCAAGTTATTTATAGCCAATTATCACATTGATTTATTCCAATATGGATTTTGCAAGAAATTGTGCCAAATTAATTTCATCTTTGTATTTTCATAATTGTAATTGAAAAAATATTGTACCATAACATCCGTTGAATGTATCAATTATGCAAAGTGTCGATTAAATTACGTATATCGTAATGAAAAATGTGAAGGTGAGAAGCGCAGATCTGCGAGAAAGAAACATTGTGATTGCTATTATTTTTGTACGTCATCATTTATTATTATAACAAAGATGTGAATCACATCATATGATGAAGAATCTCACAAAAGAGGTGTCCTACTTTTTATATGATCATTGCCTCTCAGAGTTAACTAATAAAACCTAAGTGATTTAAAAGGTCTTATAGTGTATTAATCAAAAACAGGTCAAAAGCTTCAAAAATGTAATATATGTGAGATAAGTGGGCTGACCTATATATGTAAGTAGATTACTCTGCTTCTATTGAACAAATTTAAATAACTTTTTTTCAACGTCGTCAGAAAAATGTAATGCGTTATTTTTCATGGTTGATGAACCTTTTTGACTTTTTTCAGTGGCTGAAAACTAAAAAAAATGAATCGTTAAAAGTCTTTCTATAATTTTTTCTTCATGAGCGACTTTTTATTTTTTAAATACCTTTCTCAAAAAGATAGCCACGAATGATCATGAACCTCAGATTTTATTTTCCCTATTTTATAGGACTCGTATAATTTAATACCTTTTGCGCTACCTTTGGCAAAAAGAAATTTTAAAAACAAAATGTTCGTCATGACAAAAGACTTTTGAAACCTTTGGAACCATATTTTTTAATTAGCCAACTCTGTGGGGCAATTTTCACATACATAATGAGTCACTTCCACTCTATAATTAAAATAAAATTCTATTAATAATATCTCTTTAAACGAAGGTTTTGTCTCGAGTTTTGTTAACTTTTAAAATTTCTTAGCCTTTCGTTACATAAAGTCAGTAACCAAGAAATTGTCGTAAAATTCTACAGAATTGAAGCATACATTCTTGAATTTTATAGGGACAGGTTTTTACATATAACGATAGTTTTCTTGAAATATTTCACGTGAACATGTTTGCTAATAATTTTAATGGATTTCCAATTATTCAAAAAGAAACAGATTTCTATCATTTTCTTATCAAAAACAAGCTAACCTCGAATGATTTATTTCTAATCAGGTAATTACAGTTTTCATGAAGACTTAAATTTTTCAGTTTTTTTATAAGCTTTTTTTTAATATATCGTGTAAACCGTTTCTTGTTACAGATTTGGTATTAAGGATGTTCTAGGCGTACTGCCAAGTTTAAAATTACTTAATCATTAACTTGATTTATAAAATTGACCAAAAGAGATCTACTCATTATTGCGACAAATTTTAGAAGAAAAACCTAATTGTAAATAATAAGAACATTTTTGAAGTCATTCTTTATTATTTAAATCTAGTTATTTGCATATTTGTGTTTTTTCATCTGCTTCAGGCAAAAGTCGTAATTTGCATTCAATTTTAATTTACTAAAGCTCGTTCTATTCCTTGAAAGTTTTCTTGTAATTCTACTCGTCACGTTTTTATTAACTATTATTTAGTAAATAATTTAATTGAACAAATGATAAACTAAGAATAATTGTACGTAGTTTTTCTAAATAAAATAATTTCCATAAAAACGTAACCGAAATAATTGTAAACAACTTTTCAAGGAATAGAATGAGCTTTTGTAAAGTAAAAATTGATGAATATTACGAATTTTGCCAAAAAGTGGATGAATAAACACCATTATGAAAATAAACACATTTATATAAATATAAAATTATGACCTCAAGAATTTTTTTATTATTTATGCTTGGGTTTATCTTATCAAATTTCTTGCAATAATCAATGGGCCTTTTTTGTTAATTTTATAAATCAAGTTAAAGATTAAGCTTTTTGAGCTAGGCTGTACAACTAGAACATCCTTAGATAAGCGCGCCAAACAGTGTATAACATTTTCCAAAAAGTGCGATTCACATTTTTTTTCTATAAAAAAAAAACTTAAGTGGATAAGAGATATTTATCGTAGTAATTCTCAAGGCAACATATTTTCTTTGAATATTTCTTTTTTTTCTTATATTTAATATTTGTTTTCAAGAAATAAGATTTTTTGCGAAAAAAATCTCTTAGCTACAAAACATGTTCCCTTACAGCACCGCGATATCTGAGAATATCTCATTTATGTCCAAAAATATCCTGTTGATACCTTAGAGATATCTAATAGATATTTGCGGGATATCCGTATAAGGAGCAAATTTCTGTATCCGTTGGATACTCATAAGATATTCTAAGATGTTTTTGGATGTTTCTCGGATATTCAAATGTCCAACGTGAGGTATCTTATAAAAAATTACAATATCATACGTTGGACATTTGAACAACCAAAAATGTTCAAAAACATCCCAGGGATATAGAAATGTCCGTTTTGTACGAATATCCCGCAAATATCCAGCAGATATCTGCAGGACATTTACAGGATATTTTTGGACATTATTTAAATATCCTAAAATTTGTGGTGCTGCACGAGCTTAGATCGCATAAATATCTTTCTTGTAGGTAACGAAAACTATGCGTCTTATCAAAAGATGGTACAAAGAATTGGTAGACCTTTTCTGGGTGAAAAATGTTGTCATTAAATATTTTATTTTGTTTTGCTTTTCCAAATATAAATTTTTATTTAATGTTATTTTTTGCGTTTAAAATGAAAACTGTAAGTCCTAGCCCAAATTTACCAACGAAAAATTAGTAGTTTCTTTCTGTATTCTGCTTATTTGTCGGATTCAGCGAGGCTGGAAACGTGAAGATTTAATGAAATCCGCGATAGTAATTTTTGTCATAAAACTAATACCTTCTCAGTATGATGAGAATGTAAAAACATATTTTGAAAGATATGCCTCGCCAAAACCCAAAATGAAAAGTTTAGGATCTCAATTAGTATTTGAAGAAGCAACATTATGTTAATAAAATTGTCATGAGTTTTGTTACTAAGGCATTTTCCGGGTTGTCGTTAAACAAATTTAGATCTAAGATTGTGACCAAGTTTTTGAAAAATGCAATAAATGACCAGAATTTTATGAGTCGGCACCAGATGGTTTGAGGATTACTGAACACAAATTTGAGGTAAAATTAAAAAGTTCGACAGTTTTAATTCAAAATCTTTTGAAGCCACATGCGTGATATGCTAAATTCTTAGCAGTCTGATGACCTAATGTTTCGTGTGGGTCGACAAAAATTATTTTATAAATCGCAAACAGTACCAAGCCTAAAAGTAGTGCATTGGTACCCCCATGAATTGCTCGATTTAAATATAGGTCACGCGTTCCAGATTCTTCTTAATTTTCGCAAGATTTTAGGATACTATTCTGTACGAGATAATCATATTTTAATAAATTACTGTACTTTTGTTTTATGTTTTCATGGGCGCAAAAAATGAAAGATAACTACAGGAGTATATTAAAACATAATTATCTCGTGCAGAATAGTATCCTAAAATCTGGAAAAAATTGAGAAAACTCTAGACTCTAAGCTAATCTATTTAACCTGTTCTGCTCGTACGCATTATCTAGATTTGAATCGATTGATTCCCCATTCAGAACACTTCATGAGGGTCCAAATGCATACACTGTATGCATACTATTGTCTGAAATTTCTAAACCCATTTCTTTAGACCCACCCTACTAATGTTTTTCCATAATGAAAGAGGCGGCAAATGTGATGCTACCTATAATAGAAAAGAAGTAATAATAATTCTCGTAGCATTACATTTTTAATATCCTCATTCCAAAGCGCTGTCATAAAAAGAATTGCATCCCTTTTTATAGCACCCGCAAGAATTCCATTGAGATCGTCGAGGGTCAACGGATTCTGCAGAGACCTCGATGAAATGTCAAGGTCACGAGGCCATCTAGACAAGAGGCAGCAGGCGGGTGTGGTACTTACCTATGCCTATGGGGAAAACAGTGAAGCATTATAAGGTTTGCCCCTATCAACTATCTGGCTCCCTCCAGGTTGTCGAAGAGGAGGGTGTGGCGGGGGCCTCCTTATAAATGGAACTGTCTCCGTTCTCCAGAAACACAAACGAAACGACCGGTCGGCCGGAGTGGAACGGGAACGGGATTTAAAAAAAAAGGAGTGTAAGGGACCGGCAGCGAGTACTGATCCTCCAGCAGAGCTGCCAAAACGGTGCTAAGAAAAAAATCAAGAAAGAAGACAACATTTCCACAACTGCTTCGCCATGTTCGCATTGGTAAGTTCAAAATAATTCCGGAATGATGAGGGTGAAGAGATCGCGGTACCAGTACTATATTCTCATGACCGATCCTGGTGAACAAAGGAAAGTGAGAGGTTAGGTCGCTTTGGAGTAGAAGAGGTCACGCGTATGACCTCTGAGAAACATGTACTTGCTGCTGTATACTGATCTCTTCATAGATCTCAAATTCTTTAACAAACATTTTGATTACATTATGTATAACTCAACTGTAGTTCATTCTTTTGTTATATTACCAGCCGTTAAGCAGGATTATAAAAAACGGGTGTCCCACCTTACCCCACATGTTTCAAAAACCCCAGTTATGCATTCTCTGCTTCTATTTATTCTTTATTACCCTTTTGGGGTAGTAAATGTATAAAGAATAGTTCAATTAATTTACTTTTTACGAGTAAGAGGATGTTTCTCGATATTTTTTTATTGTACTTAATTTTCATTGACTGATTTGATACACATTATGAAGAAACAAACTCTAAACAGAAAAAATAAAAACCTCAGCAATATATAATTAAAATGTTTGACTTGTGTTCGAGTTATAACTTTAGTTATTTCTTCTTTTTTAATGGAATTATAAAGTCTGAGATTCTTGCAGATTTTTTTTTGTATCAATTATTTTTTTAACCTATTTCTATGAAGAAATCATAAAAATGATGTAATAAATCTCTTTATTTTACATTATATATGGTATAGAGTTATGTGAAGGGCCATGCAGCCGGATAAATTCCCGGAATATTGAGAATTCGAACATGAAATGTACCCATTTTCGGCTGCTTCCGGGACATGAGTATAGTACCAGTAGATTTTGTATATTTCCTAGTATAATTCCTCACTCAAACACGAAAATAATAATTTTCAACCTGACTTACTTAGAAAAATACGAATATCTAGAACCAGCCATAAGGTTCCTTATCATTCGAGCATTCACATATATTATTTTTTTCTTCTTTAATTGAATCATTCGTTTATTCAAGATTATGCAAATGTATTGTAAATGTCAAAGACATTTCCATATCTACATTGAAAAAATGATCCTGGGAATATCAATGTGTTGAAATACTGAATCATCTATAATAAAAAAAATAATTAGTACAAAAATAAATGTGGAAAAATGAATTATTACCCAGTTTGTGCCGAGGGGTTGTTCACTCGTAATGCCACGCTCAGAATTCTCGATCTTGAAATTGCATAATTCCAGACGCTAAATTTTTAGTATAATTTTCATAATATTCAGATTATACTTCTTATTTCACTCTCTCAACCTTGGAAACTTATCAAAATAATTTTAAAACATATTTATTAACACTTTTTAGAAACTTGTGCATGATTTTCAAATTGGATAAACACATATGCCATTAGAAGATATTAATGATATAGAAACTCTTGTAGTAATAAAAGTTCAGTTTTGCGCAATGATAAAATACCCGATTTGATAAATAAATATAAATTATATTTAGTATATTATTGATTAACTGAAACGTGTGAAAGTGTTACAGTTTAAAATTAAAACTATAAAAATGTCTTCAATTGGACAAAATTGAATAATACCAAATTATTCAATTTTGTCCAAGATGAAATTTCAAATTCTGAGTATACCAATTGAAAAGCTAGTTGATTTAAAATGCTTCCAATCACAAATTTTCAATTTTCGAATGGTTTTAAATTACGAAGTGTCTCGTCGTCCCGAAATTTGGAATAAGTAGTCCAATACTTTTTAATTTATTTTATTTTGTCCTGAAAATTTGGGACAACTAGTTCATCTCTTCTAACTCCCCCAATTTTTCTGGACAAAGGCTTATTATAAAAATTATAAAAGTTAGAACACTTAAGATTTAAAGTTCTTCACTTTTTACTAGCTCTGACTAAAAATAAGATTTCAATAAGGTATCAAACCTTCAAGCCGAATAGAATCCAAAGGTTATTTCGACACAAATTTTTAATGTTTAATGTATTTAATTGCTCATAAACTAATGTTAATGAATCTTTTTTCATAAATACGATGTAAACGTTGAAGTTGCTCGTAACTATCTTTCTTTCGATAGATTAAGCAAGGTCTAAAATCCCTCAATGATAAAAATAATGTTAATTTAAAACAATGACCTTCATGGCAAAACGAGTCAAGAACTCTCTCAAATATTTTGTAATCAAAGTCTTTTTCGATGAATACAATAGAATGTTAATTCTATGAATTTCAATGATTGATTAAGTAACACGCAGTTTTCCTGTCCATCGATAAAAAGTTGTGGGTACAACGGATAATTTCATGAAATTTTGCATCATCATCAAATATATACCTAATGTACAATAGTTTTAAATCGAAACCACGCAATTACCATAGCCAAAGAAGTCACGCAATATCGTCATGGTTTCACAGTTCCCATAAGAAGGCCCCTCGGCCTCTATAAGTCAAAGACTCTGAACTATGTTGCAATAGCTAATTGCTATGCAATAAATGTCATGACTTGAAATCACAATTGCCACCCTTTATATTTCATTAGTTTACAACTTTGAATAAATTTGAATATTATGGGGGGAGGGGGCATAAATTGTTCACGGTTTTGTACGAAACGAGCCTTGAAGGCAAAAACACATGCTTTATACTTCCTATTCTTTTCACGGAAGATGTGAAATGTTTACTTTCCCCTAGAGTGAAAAAATAATTAAACTTGTTGATTTGGTTTCTAATTTCGAAATATTTAATTTGAAGTATCTCTTACTCAGAGTGTCAGTTCTTCCAACTTCAATTGAACAGCTTTATAATGAGCTCTTTGATTTTATTAATGAATTAAATTATTTTTTATCAGAAATCACACTTGGTGTCTTAATTTTTTTTTTATACTAATTTAATGTACTTTCCATCGACTCTAATGAAATGTTCTTAAATTTATAAATATCATTATACAAAAGCACCCTCAACTCTTTTAAACATTCTGAAATACAATAAATAGTTAAAAACACATATGTTCCAAAGATGAATATCATCACAACAAATTATATTTCTGTTCTAGATTTTACTATCCATCATAATCGCGGCTTGTCAGGCGCAATACCTGGGCTACGAAAACCAGGGTCCGGTCCATCAGAAATTTTCACCTCCTGCCCCGGTTGGTCATGATGGAAACGTAATTGATACACCGGAAGTGGCTCATGCGAAGGCAGCTCATTTTGCAGAATTCGCTCGGGCAGCAGCGCGTGCCGTTGAACAGAAGAATCAAGGAATTCCCCAAGGAGGATATGCCCAAGGCGGATATGCCCCAGAAGGTCGTTCACCCTACGCCTATGCACCTCAGCCAGCCGCTCCAGCCTACGCTCGCCAAGCTTACCCCTCCCAGTCAATCTACCAGGGAGCCAATCCCGTACCTGCACCGGCAGCTGCCTACCCTCAGCATCAACAATATGAACCCAGGACTAACTTCGTTTCTTCTCCTAGAAATTTTGCTCCCTCTGGTACCAAAACTCCTTTTATCCCAGCTCCCCTTGCTGAAGATGGCACAGTTATCGACACACCGGAAGTTGCCGCCTTGAAGGCCACCAGGCTTCAAGAACTCGCTGAAGCTGAAGCCAGGGCTTACAAATATGGTGGTGCTGAAGAGTTCACCGGAGAAGGTCAAGGTAGAATTATGTTTATACCATTAGGCTAGAACCATTTTGGGCTAAACATAAACTCTTAAGGGTCTAGCCTTGTTATACTACTGGGGATTCAGGATTGTATAAGGTAAGGGTACGAAAAGGGACGAATAGGAGAAATACTAAATATTAAATCAACCTAGGAGTCGCATGATGGTTATTAAAACAACATACATCTCCCAAAACACCGCTTCGATCTAAATCGTTGATCAATCTCTCTAGCAATCATAGCAGGTGGAAGGCTTCACAAAGTCATCGTACATCACAGTTCACACGTCACAAATACATAAACTGACTACTAATAAACCAATAGGAAGATCGATACGCTCTACCCCAACCATATCCACTAAAAAAATTTCCACCTGGGCTCATTATCATGAAATACATTGGATTATGCAGATTAAATTGATAACTGACCATTCTAACAAAAACAAAACTAAAGCTGAAAAAATACATCGCTGATAAATATTACCTTGACTCATGAAGTCCCAAGAGCACATAGTGGTTATATAGAGCATACGTCATTGTAAATAACAGCATTGATAAATTCATCAGATAAATTATATTTCAAGTTCGCACGCGACTAGTATAATAAACGGCCTTACACGTGAGGAAAACCGGTTTCTTCCCCACTTTGAAATCGTGTAAAACTGGCAGGAGACAAATGTTAGATTGAGTTCCCCATGCGGGGGAAGTTGATTGTCGACCTTTATTTTTTTTTACAAAGTAAGAAATGTTAGCGAATAGAATCACTGATAATTTCCATGTAATTAGGCCATGATCAATGCAATGCTTACACTGTGTCTCTTATTTATAGATCTAATGTTTTCATTCACAAGTGGCAGACTGCTATTAAAATATACTCTTTGCTTCATGATAAAGTAGACAGAGAGAATACTCAGTTTCATTTGAGAAAATGATGAGTCATGTAGCTATAGTTTAACTTCTGTATAGGTCAAGAATAATCAGATAGTGAAAATTATAGTCTCTTGTAACTTGATTAATGAAAGCTAACATACAAATATAATATTTTTATTTTATTACACACATATACATCCTTTTGGCCAAGGGAGACGAAAACTGCAAAAAACGTTTTCCGTGCGCAGCCGGTTATCAATAGTCGAGTTTGGATGTAGAAATTCGTATGGCATATCTACAGATATATTATAAATATTTGTTGAATTAAAGTAAACTATGTTCGAATTTTCCTAGGTTTTTTGCGCCTTTTTGTTTGTCTGTAACGAGCTGGTCCTTCTTTTTTGAAATGTGACAATTTTTCGTTTGACAAGGTAGTCTTTGAAATTTATTTTTAAGGGAATAATTTTTCAATTTTCAGCTTATGGTGGTCCCCAAGGCGGTCCAGGTCCATTGGCTTATGGGCAAGCTTCCTCACCTTATGGAGCTTCCGGTCCCGCTCCTCGTGCTTATCCAGGACAGGGTTTCGCAGCAGCAGCACCTTACCAACAATCAGCATTCCAACCTCAGAGTTTTCAATCCCAACAACACGCTTACTAGGTGCTGATCTCTCATTCGTCAAACCTTGTACATAATTTAGGCCAATAAATTTTTTCTACAAACTACAGTACCAAATAATCCTTATCTTAATTTTTTAAATAATTGTTAACCTAATTGTAAAGAGACCCCAAGAGTATTTTGAAGACATTATGTTACATGAGAAATGATGTCGTATCTTACAAGAAATTAAAACAAATGTGATTTGCTGATACATTTTTTTTCAAAACTCAAACGATTGCTTCATCAGAGATATCCAAAAAGCGAAACAAATTCATAATCTCTAAAACTTATAAATTACTAATTTTTTGCGTTGTTTGGGTATATCTAAAAAAGCAATAGTGTGAGTTTTGAAAAATACTGATAGTAAGTTCGAGTTAAAATCGCCCGACCCATTTTTGCAGCTCTTTCTTAATTATTGTCTCATTTTATTTGTTGTCAATTAAAAATCATTCCTTCATTGACTGGAATAATAGAAGCCTACCAACGGATGTGCATTTTTTCTCGTGAACCACAAGCTGCTCCACCATGAAATCTACAGAACTTGTAAAACACTTTTGAACAGAAATTTAGGACGCAATTTTTTATCTTCAGGTTTTCAAAAAGTAAATTTTTTTCTTTTAATTTGAACCCAAGATAGTAAAATTTAAAATAATAATTAGAACGTCAATTCCATATCTCCGCCATTTTTAAAGAAATTTCTAAAAATATTTGTCCATGTTTTATACCCTGATTTTAGGACCAATAGACCAATATTCCCTGATTTTTTTCTGAAAGATTTGTTATTTTCCCTGACTATTAAACACCTGGAGATATTGCCAAGATGAATCTAGGGGTATTTAAAATTAATAAAAAAATAATAATATAATTAATATTAATTGATTAAATTTAGAAGAAACCGAGAAAATTTGAACAAGTCAAGAGAATTCCAAAGAATGTGAAAGAATTCGTGATAAATTAATAAGAATCCAGGATGAAATCCAAATGAATTCATTACAACAAATATTTTTAAATCTTTTTAAATCAGTAAAACCCTACGAAATCCCGCAATTTTTGTGAATAAATTCTCTGAAATCCATTAAATATTCTATGAAGTCTGACGATATTTCTTGAAATTCTGGAAAATGTATTAAAATAATTTGAGAGCTCTTAAAATCACTGAAATCCTCGGAAATCTTATAAAAATCCTTATA
>CAKNWT010308694.1:0-11433 GCA_932066315.1 Andricus coriarius | reverse complement strand
TAAATTCATGGAATGTACGGATTTCGTGAAATTCACGGGATTCATGGTACTCAAAAAATTCATGGAATTGACATAATGCATGGAATTGATGGAATTCAGAAAATCATGGAATTCGTGAAATACAGGAAATTCACGTAATTCATGGAATTCACAGAATTCACGGAATTCAACAAATTCATGGGATTGACGGAATTCACGGAATTGATGGAATTCACGGAATTCGTGAAATTCGCGGCATTCATGGAATTCACGGGATTCACCGAATTCATGGAATTCACGGAATTCGCGGAATTCACGGAATTCATGGAATTCATGTAATTCACTGAATTCATGGGATTCACGGAACTCATGTAATTCACGGAATTCATGGAATTCGCGGCATTCGCGGAAAACACGAAATTCATAGAATTTACGAAGTGAGCAAAATTCATGGAATTAATGGAATTCAACAAATTCACAAAATTCACCAAATTCATGGAATCAATGGAATTTGCGGAATTCATGTAATTCACAGAATTCATAGTATTCACGAAATTCCTGAAGTTTATGGAGTTCATGGAATTCACAGGATTCATGGAATTCACGGAATTGATGGAATTCACGGAATTCATGGAATTCAGGGAATTCTCTGAAGTCATAGAATTAATGTAGTTCATGGAATGAATGGAAATTCACGGAATTCCCGGAATTGAGAGAATTTACGGAATTAACGAAATTCATGGAATTCAAGCAATTCGTGGTATGCATGAAATTCAAGAAATTCATGGAATGCACGGAATTCACGGAATTAACGCAATTCAAAAAATGCATTGAATTTAGGGAATTTATCGAATTCGCGGAATTCATCGAATTATTGGAATTCACGGAACTCATCAAATTATTGGAATTTACGAAATTCACGTATTACGTGAATTTCTTATTCCAGCAGTAAAGTCCACTAAAACATTATTTCGAAGTGACATTTCTACGGTTCGTCCGAAACGCGCACATTTTTTACAACGAAATTTACAAATTGAATACAATTTAGTTAAATTCAAAATTTAAATAAAATTTCGTTCTATTTAAAATTTAATTTCAATTCAGTCAAATTTCAAATTTAAATCAAATTTAGTTAAGTGACAATATTTAGTGACAATTTAGTTACATTTAAAATGTTAATAAAATTTAATTCAATATGAAATTTAGGTACATTTTAAATTAAAATAAAATTGAGTTAAATTTAGAATTTGAATAAAATTTAGTTAAATTTGAATTTCAAATAATATGATAATATGTGGTTAAATTTATATTTTATATAAAATAAAAAAAAAGGAAAGGGAAAGAAAAAGAGAGTGAGGATGGCTTGGTTGTCTCTTTTCCAATTCTCTCCCTCTTTTTTCCTCTTGTTATATACTTGTCTCTAACGATCCGATTACAATGTTGTTTTGAAACACATTTTAGGGACTTAATATGCAATATAGTATATTATGTTACATGGGAGGAACGCGCCTCATTTTCACCGAGTGTGAAGTTTGCTGCCCGAGCGAAGCGAGTGCATCAAATCACACGAGATGAAAATGCGCGTTCTCCCGAGAAGCATACGATACTTTTTTCCCGACTTAACTACAATAGCCGCGTATATCTGGCCCAATTTTCCGGGATAACCTCACTTATTCCTAACCAATCGGCGCATGCTCATTTCCGCTTTATTACGTCCTAGGGAGTAATGAAGCTTCATTACTCCCTGAAGGAGCATAGGTGGGGTTATACCCGCAAATCGGGCTCGGTATACGGCTATTGTAGTTAAGTCGGGAAAAAAAGTTTTTCTTTTACATATATTGAACTTTTTGAATGTGTATTTTTCAAAGCAACTGATTTTTGTTTTCACAATGTTTCTGAGCCTTACTTTTTTTTAAATAAAATTTTTTGCACAGATTGACTGTTTTAATATTGTGTTTCTAATTTTCTTCTTACAAATTTAACAGATACATTAAACCATGGACTTTGATATTTGTTTCTCTTGAGTTCGGATTTAATTGCCATTCTCAGGGAATCTGTTTCTTGGTCAACTCTTGAATTTAAAATTTAAATAAAATTCAGGTACATTTAAAATTTAAATATAATTTAGATAAATTTAACTAAAATTAGTTATGTTTAGAAATTAAATAAAATTTATTTAAATTTGAAATTGGAATAGAATTTAGGGAAAATTGAAATGAAATTTTAAAAAATTTATTTAAATCACAAATTTGAATACGATTTGTTTAAAATTAAAATTTGAATAAAATTTAGTCAAATTTAAGATTTATGTAAAGTTTAGGTAAATTCAAAATGTGAATAAAATTTAGTTAAATATGAATTGGGAATAAAATCTGGTTAATTTAAAAATTTAAATAAAATAGAGTTAAATCTAAAATTGATATCAAATTTCATTAAATCAAATTATTAAAATTTTATATTTAAATAAAGTTTTGAAATAAAAGGTTTTGAAACCAATAATATTAAAAAATGTGCATCCATATTGAAATGTAAAATTATTAATGGTAGTTCCGCATAATGTAATTGAAATAATATTTTTTTTACCAGAATTCACGAATTGAATATTGCAATATCTGCAGTTTGGTTAATAAATCGAGCGTCATTTAAATCATTATTTAGTAAATGAAAGGATGATATAGTAGTAAACTCAAACAAAATCTGTTTTTTAGTGTATATTTTATGCTTACTTTTTAGTAAGTATAATTACAAGTTTTTGTGATTAACAGTTTTGTTAAATACAGATGTGGATTGTTTCCTGGCTTCAACAATGGAGAGTATTACAATAAGATATAGCAATTAAAAAAATATATTTTTCCTTAATTTCACAATAATTAGCTAATGCAATATAACTCAGAAAAGTAATTAAGATTATAACTGACTCATAATAATAAAGAATAGATCCAGATAAGAAATTATATTAAAATAATCTCCACATACCTTACTGAGCTCTCTTACCAGGATTATCCTAAATTATGCAGTATTCTAAAAAATCAATTAAATTGATTTCAATAGTATGAAAAATTTAACTAAAAGGTTGGAATTTAAAACATTTTTGAAGCAATTGTGAGGGTGGCTACTGGACCGAAAACAGGATATAACAGTGAACTTATTTCTTTGGTAGCTTACAAAATTTGAAGAAAATTTAATTTCATATCACATCAAATCATGGAAAGTAGAAGGAGTTACTTTTTAAATGTATTAAAACCCCCTTGATTTTAAATCAGAATTTTGCAGTTGAAAGTATTTCATGTTTTAAATTTTATTGGAAAACTGTAAATTTTGCAAAGTCATAGTTCTACAATTTTTTGTTTAAAGCAGCGTTTTAACTTAAAAAGTTATTTTGAATGGAAATACTTAATTACTCTTCAATTTTATTTCAAATAGGAATCATTAATGGTTAAAAAATTATTCTTTGAAAAGCGTGCAATTTCAAATTCCTCTCGTGTAAAACAATTTAATGTCGAAGGCTTTTAACTGATGCCAATTTTTGAAAAGTCCAAAATTTTAACACAAAATCGTCAATATCTTGGACATTTTTTAAAAGATTGGAGCAGTAAGAAAAAAATCTCGGTTGAAAAACATTGATTTTTAAAGAAAAAGAAGCTTTAGGCTTTAGAAGGCTATGCGTAAATAACTCTAAACTATCTTTTTTCTAATTCGATAGGTTAAAAATCAAAATGGAAATTTATATATTTTTATAATAAATATTTCTTTTAATTACATGTTACTAGATGACAGTTTTGAATGTCATGTTTGATTGTAATTTTCACGTTATGTGTAATTGACTAATGCTTTATGAACTGCAGTTAGAAAAAAAGCGTAAAAAAATATAAAAGAACGGAATTTAACATTGGTTTTTAATAGCGTCCTTTGAAAAGGAGTATAAAATGTTTGAAAGAATAAGTCTAACAAGACAGTGACAGTTGGTGTATTTTTTGTGTTGATATTTAATTTTGTTTGAACATTAAATTTCCTTCAACATTTTTTTTTAAATTATGCAAAAATAAATATTGTAAATGCTGTTTTTGAATGAAAAAGGAAATCATTCAATTAAAGTAAATAAAAAACTATGGAAACTTATACTTCTAGGTACGTATATATTCATTAAAATTTTTAGTAATTGCAATTTCAAAAGAAGAAACGTATTTCATTTGCCCAGAGTTTCGAAACTAAACAAGTTAAATGAAAACGGCGTCAAGTTTCTGAAAAAATATAGACTATTGAAGTACATAATAATTCTGTACATTTCTAGGTATGGATTTATTATTATTTTTTATGATTACGGTTAACAAAAATGGAATTATCTTAGCCCTTGAAACTAAAAAAATACAATAATAATTTTGTTAATAGTAGGGCCTGAGTTCGGTCAAAAATAAGAAAATTGTCAAAAATAAGAAAATTGTTAAAAATCGAAAATAGGTAATATTTAATCGTTAAAAGATATTACGTGTTATTACAAATATAGAAATATAAAACTTTAATGACTTTTTGAAATCAAAAATGGCCCTAGGCCTAGGGTGTCTAAATTAGGTCAAATTTTTTTCTGTTAAAAATGGAAGATTCCATTATTTTTCTCGCACAATTTACTCTGAATTGACTAACTTTTTTAGATAAAATATTTTTCACCCGCATTTAGAAACTCAATATCTCAGAAGTAACACATCTATTTTCTCGAAACTGGATAATTTTTTCTGATCAAACCTTTTCAGGCTACATTCAGCAACATTTCAGCTTAGGAGTGGACTTATATTTTATCGTCAAATGGTGATTTCCATTATATAGAATGTCTTTTGGCTAGCCTGAAAAGTTCGCACTTTATCGATTATCTAGTTCTGTATAGCCACGCTTCAGTTGAGCATTTGTTTAATCACACTTAGTTGTTGAAAGATGATCATCAAGTCGAGTCTATTTCGATACAAAAATCGAACTTCTTTTATCACAAACTGTAGCGAGATTCTTTTGTTGCGTGAACTTATTTAGTACTGAATTTAGTCCCAAATCGATTCCTAGTTTTTACAGTATATGCTAAAAACTTGCTACTAGTTGTTGGCCGGTAGCGTGCCAGTATACAACAATTTTCATTAATAGGGGGTTTTATCAGGACTGGGATGTTACTACGGGATGGATTATATCTTATAGTTAGATTATATTAAGCCTTATGTACACGCTAAGCGGCATTCCGTACCCCAGTTTTTGAAAAACTTGAATGCGCGCGTTTTCAGCAACTTGGGTGAATTGAGTGCCACATGTATTCTCTTGCCAACTAACGCCGAGGAGCATGGAAGCTATGCGGGTTTCCAGAAGCCTACTTTCAGCACTACTGTACTCCAAGTGTCACGGTCAAAGTGACACGGCGTACCGCCTGCGTGTGGAAATATGAGTATTCCCAATCACACAGCCACACAAAAACTATTTTTTTTTTGGTGTGGGGGTCAGACCATGCTTATTATATGTTTTTGGGGTCACTGACTCCGAATCCAATGTGTAATGTACTGAGAGAAATGTGAATTTCTATTTTCACGAATTATGTTTTGTTTCAGAAAATTTCAAGATTTTGACGTGTTAAACATTACCTACGCACGGCTGTATATTTTATTCATGTTAAACATTCGTTTTAGATCCATGGCATAATTTGATGGAACAACACTGATAGAAATGAATAAGTGGTACAACAATATTTATGATTAAATTAGCTCTATTTTATTGCTGGTATAGATACAGCCATACAGTATGTCTGTTTTGGCCATCCGATTCTTGTTGCTTACGAAAGTAGACGCGCAGGCGCGATCAAGATGCGCCTGTTGTAAACTAAACGAAGCGAGTCGGGTAAATCAGTCATACAAAGGGTATTGCTAAACGACAACATTTCAGAGATAGTTCCTTCAAGCAAATGTTTAATAGAATTACACATTTCATACAATAGCAACACAAATATTACATTTTTGTACCACAAATATAAGTAACTTGTAGTTACCATATTTCAGTAAGTGCATTTCCTACTCTTTATCATTGAAGTACACGTATTATATTATAAATATACTCGTAATTTTTCAACCAACGATCATATGGTTAAATCAACATTATTATTTCTATCAGTGAACAAGCAGTCGACAGGCGCCAGAAATGGAAGTGCGGCACAAAGTGCCGCAAGCGTGTAGTAATGTGAAGTCAATGTAAGCGTGTACGTAAGGGTTAAAAGATAAAGAATTGCAATTTAGTCTGTGATCTGCATTTCATTGAGTCTTTCTAAATATGGTGTTGCAGGTAGTTCCCATGAAGGGCAGCGATGCACATGCTTGACTGATTTCGATTTTTTCTCGCAGTAAGAACATATGAAAAAACTAGCCTTATTTTGAGTCAGATATTAACCCTAAATTTAGACGTAATGGCTTTAAGAGACCTGCAAAGTTAAGGTACAACCAAAAATTAGCCCAGTTTTTTTTCTGTGAATTACCTCGTAAATTTATACATTAGAAATAATAAATTCAAAATGTAGCAAAACCTTCGCTATTGATTCTCGGGTCTTTTGTAATTGGAGTCCACTATAATAGATCGCTCTAATTAAGTCCAATGTGAGAAAGTAAAAAGGAGAGAATTATTACTTACTTCACGGAGAAAAATGGATGTTTAAACGAAACATCTAGATGTGCAGGGTTATCATATTTTATTTTTAACTATAGGACAGCAATCTAGATGTTCAAAGTTAGTATCTGTAGATATTAAAAAGTGAGATTTTACTCTGTAACATCCAAAATGTTCAACTGAAATATCCGAAATATTACATGTATGGTTATGTCAAAAACGGGGTAAGTAAGCTGAGAACGAATAATCTGTAATCTGCATTTAAAATTCTATCTATTTTAAATTACTTAAACTCGGATTTTATTATAAATGCACAAACATTTTGTCAAATGGTCAAATGTGTTCGTGTCAATATAACCTCAAACTTAAGAACATTGTTCCGTCGTGTAGACAGACAAAAGTCGTTATTCAATTTTAATTAATGATAGCTAATTTTTATTCTTTGAAAATTTTGCAAAATTGTAATATTCCACAATTGTAATATCGAAAATATATAGCCGTCAAATATAGTCGTCAAATTCCAATGCGCAATGCTTATGCGTTCGAACGATTTTAACATCTGAATGTGTTTCAGTTCAACATAAAAATATTTTGACGCCTAACATCTCAAAAAGATAGTAGATGTTCGGCATCAATATCTGCATGCTAGGCGGTAAAATCTTACCCTTTGAACATCTACATTTAAACATCCATTTTTTTCCGTGTTACTAAATAAGAGTATAAATGCCTGTTTGGTTTGAAATTCTTTAATGTTCATAAAATCATATGACACTTTCGACGTCTCAAGCAGTAAGGAGTGAGAAGATTTAAAGACGATTCACTTTCCGGGAGTAGAAGCCAAGTACACAAATTTGTTAAACAGCTTTGTATGCTCGTAAATACTCACAAACAGGATCGTGATTGCGGTCACGTGGCGGCTCGTATCACTCAAATGGAAACTAAAACAGCGAGCAAGGGTGGTTTCTCTGAATAGCTGTTGATTGTAATCACCCGGTGTAAGTAATGTCCATTTGTCTGTTGTATATGCCGACTATATCTTATACTCATACACGCATTACACGAACTACAGGCCCGTATGCATTACACACGAATGAGGTGAGAGAAACTTTTTTCGAATGATCTCGATTTAACATATTTGATGTTCATCGACTAGCTAGCGTTTTTCGAAGAGTTTTGTTAAAAATTGGCATGCGCAAATAATAATGCTTTACACGAAGGGGCAGGGCGCAGATAAAATTCGGCAACCGACATAAGAGAAGTTGATTTTTCAACAAAACTGCTCGCACTGAATAAAACTTTTTTTTATAAAGCACATATCCTGCTGAGATTCACAGAAGGAACTATTAACAGTTTCAATATTTCAATGTCATAGTCATGTCTCACAAACTTACATTTAACTTCCGAACTGTCTACCGTTATACGGATTTTTTCACAACACTATAATGAAAAAACGTCTTTTCATGCTTATGGACTCAATGTAAAATGGCGCGTTTCAAACGATGTGAATGAAGACGCACACAACAAAAAGCCTCTTTTAATAAGCATTCTTACATTTGATATGAGTTGAAATGAAAATCGTTAGATAAGAATGAGCAGAGTTCGATGTTTTCAGCGAGAACTGTAGCGTGCTCGTTTCGGCACCTACTGATAGGGGAGCTTACAGCCGCTAGTTATCGCAAGCTGCTATAGTCAAAGTTCCAAGTAAATGCAAATTAGATCATTGAAAAAATGCTTTAAATATACAAATTAATAATGAAAATATGCAATTTATTGATAAAACAAAGTAAAGGTGTCAAAAATAAAAATTTTCTAAATTAATCAAACAGTTTGTTAACAACCATGAATCATATATCTTTTGAAGAAATCATCTGGATGATTTATCGATTATTTCAATATGTGTATTTCTTTTAAGGATGAGTTCCTGAAATGAAGAGGATTGATAACAATAAGTCAGTATACTACTTCGTAGATGAAATCTGTGTCATGCAAGTGATTATATGAATTATGTTAAACCCGAGACAATCAGAAGCAATCGACGACATGCTGCGAGCCACCGAGCAATTTAACAATTGACCAGGGTTGCTGAGAGTGATATATTTCAAATCCATGATTTTCTAATTTTAATGTGATAACTTTCTTTGTCATTAGCTGTTTAGTGCTCACTAATCAGATTAAAGTAATTTTGCCTGATTTGAATAATTACATAATTTTATAAAATTGTATTGACTTAATAAGAAACACATTTAAGGTAGATCTGAAAAGTGACACTTTTAGTACTAAAAATAACTTGAGGTTACAGTTACATCCAAAGCTATGAAGCAATACATTATCCCTTTATAGTTTCGTTCTTGTACATAGAAACAGTTTATTTAAAACTAAGCAGAGGAAAGGGGCCCATCTCAGACACCTTTCCCTTATTGCAATAATAAAAACGAATAACGTTTGTAAACCGAATATTTTTCAATAATTTGAATGATAACCACTTAGCGTGATATTCATCCAAACATAGGACAAAATTATCCGAACATGCCACGCGAAGAAATTTTCATGCCCTGATCAGGATCTAGACTAAAGACGGTACAAAATTTCCTGACACCTGACTTTGAAGGTTTATTGCCCGGCGAGAAAAAAGCTCAGAATTTTGAGTCAAAAATATAAACAATCTTCAACATTATACTTGTAAAATTATGTCAGTTTTATTTTCGTCAAAAATTTTTTGTCTTTTCTGTGACAGAAAATATGTGAGAAAAACAGGAAAAATGACCCTCAACTTTCATTACGTTGACTTTGAAGTCCTCCACAAGTGCAAGAATTGGTATCAGAAATATGAAAAAATTCATGAGTATTCTTTAACATGTACTTTACAAATGGCAATTTCTGTTACTTCGATTTAATTATTATTTTAATCAGTAGAGCTACAGGTGTAAAAAATAATTATCACGGCTCTGGATACAGATTTCAAGCTGAAATCTATGTTGAAAGAAGCTTTTTGATTCAGCGGTTTCATCTCAAAAGTTGAACGGTCAATAAAAATGATTAATGTCTGAATTACAAGCGTCTGAATGATCACGATCATCATGAGTTTCAACATTGAAAAACTCGTAATAAAAAAAAGTCGTTCTCGGCATTATCGAATTTAACTGTGAAACAGATCCCTTCAGAAAAAAGGGCCACACTGTGCCTGCTACCGAAAGCTATCGGCGTAGGTCATTGTGACCCTTTTTTTAAAGGGATCTTTGGCACAGTTAAATTCGACAATGCCTGGAAGGACGCTTTTTCATTACGAGTTTTCCAGTATTGAAACTCATTAAGATCGTGATTATTCAGACGCTTTTAATTGAGACATTAATCATTTTCATTGACCGTTCATCTTTTGAGATGAAGCAAGAAGCTTCTTTCAAGCTAGTTTTCAGCTTTAAGTCTGTATCCAGAGCCGAGTTAATTATTTTTTACATTTTTATCTCGACTGATTAAAATAATAATTAAATCGAAGTAGAAAAATTGCCTTTTGTAAAGTACATGTTAAAGAATACCCCCATTTTTGAACTTGTGGAGGACTTCAAAGTCGAAGTATTGAAAGTTGAGGCTCATTTTTCCTGTTTTTTCACACATTTTCTGTAACAGCAAAGATAACAAATGTTTGACGAATATCAAACTGACATAATTTAACAAGTATAATGATGAAGAATGTTTCTGTCTTTGACTCAAAATACTGCGATTTTTGTCATCAAGTAATACACTTTCAAAGCCAGGACTTTTTGTCCCAACTTTAAGCTGCCAAAGTGGGACGAAACGCACTTTTTTCATTTGTAAAGCTCTCCAGCCCACAATTTGGGTCCGACTTCATTTTATTTTCAAACCAGAATGCATTGAGATATATGGTGTTTAGTGAGAGATAGTGTTAGTACACTGAATTTGGAAAGGAATTAAGCTCTACAATTTTTTAATTTTAATTTTTGTAATTATTATATTTTTACCCAAAGTATGAAAAAAATCAGTACCTGCGTCATAAACTGCGACCCGAAATTCTCATTTTATAAATTTAACAATAACTGATATTCTAATATTTTACAAATAATTGGAATTTTTGAAGTGTTTTCATTTGAGAACAATCTAAATAACATTTCTATTATTTTGAAATGTAAAATTCAAACTTGAATATGTCGAAGTTAACAAATTTTTAAAACAGGATTTACCCTTCATATCGCGGTCAAAAATGTTTATACATCAAAATGAAATTTCAAAAAGTGACCTTTGTTACATAAGGTATCGTGTGTACCAAGGAGGCAAACTTCTTTTCACCCTAGCGTGACTTCACCTCCTAGCTATACAATACACTATTAAACGAGTAACGCCGACTATTGGCCCAAACATGGCCCCATCATCGGTGGACTATAGGAATGTACAGGATGGGGCATTTTAATCTATAGTGGATAATATCTCAGATGCTTGTGCAGATACGAAAAAATGTTTTAGACAAAAGTTGGAGGGGATAATGGGGGACATCTACGAGTACCAATGACTTTGCCCTTGAACTCGGTTTTGAAGCTTATTTCGAAGTCAGAGTCATTTTTTTAAATGGAACCACTTATTTTTGACTCCGGATTTGAAAAGAGCGGGAAATTTTACGTTTAAAATGATATTTTTATCATGGTCATTGGTAAGGTCAAGTAAAGGTCAAATTTGAGAAAAACGTTAAAAAACGGATGTAAGCTTGGAATACACGTTGAAAACGGCGCCTCTGGTTTTGAAATCTGGATCCGAAAAAATTAATAAGCCAAAAACTCAACAACCCAATAGCCCAATAACCCAATAACACATTATTGGTTATTG
>CAKNWT010308686.1:0-25885 GCA_932066315.1 Andricus coriarius | reverse complement strand
CTCATTGCCCTTGATACCGCTGTGTCCAGGGATCCATAGCAGAGTAACTCGGTTTTCCGTCTCTAGCATATTTAGTGCGAAGCCCATTCCATTCCTTCTACGATATACACCGGTTCCTGCATTCTCCTCGTTCCTGGAGCCATCTGTAAACCAGTTGTCTCCATCACTGGGCAGGTGTGCGTCGCCGTTAACCCATTCCTCTTTCGTGGATAGGCTAACTCGATACTTCTTGTCGAAGAGGTAGCGAGTGACCGTTTTATCCCTGGGCATGTTCAGGGTCGGCCTCCTCGCGATGTCGACTGGGATCTTCACTGCTGTCGAGATCCTTCTGCCATTTACCAAGTTTAGTCTCCAGGCCGCCTTGGCAGCCACAGCCTTGATGGTGAGATGGAGGGGCTCCAACCCTGTTAGTGCCCCCAGTGCCATCGTGGGTGACGACTTCGAGGCACCAGTGATGCCTCTCAAAATCAGTTCCCTGATCCTTTCCAGTCGAGACTTTACAGTGGACAGCTCGACCCTGCTCCACAAGACCACCGCCGCATAGGTTAGCCTGGGTCGCAAGATCGCTGTATAGATCCACATGAGTGTCTCCGGCTTCAAGCCCCAGCTTTTCCCTATGGCTCTCCTGCAGAGCCATAGAGTCGCTACTAGCTTCTTGCACTTGTTTTCCAGGTGCTCATTCCATAACAGCTTCATATCCAGAATTACTCCTAGGTAGTTAGCTCGTTCTTTGATTTCTAGTTGATGTCCTCCAAGTTTCAGTGTACTCGTGGTTCCCCACTTATACCTTCTGGTGAACACAACCGCGTCTGTCTATCCACAAGTCTTTCCACTGTTTTTAGTAGGAAAGATGTTAGGCTGATGGGACGGAAATCCTTGGATAAGGTATAACCGATCCTACCTGCTTTCGGAATAAAGACTACTCTCGTTCCCCTCCATGCCGCCGGGACGTGTCCCAACGTAAGACTAGCCTTAGTAAGTCTCACTAGCGGCCCTATGATGGACTCCCCAGCCCTCGGTAAGAGGACTGGATAGATGCCATCTGGGCTAAGAGACTTGTAAGGGCTGAAGGACTTCAGGGCCCACCTGACCCTGGCAGGGGTGACAATCTCGTTGGCATGCCGCTGTTTCAAGGCCCAGTTGGGCCGCAGGTGACTTTGGTTGCCTCAGAGATGCCGTCCCCAGTTCTCCAAGCCTTGGGAAACCCGGGAAGTGTGCCTTGATCTGGTGAGCCAAGGTGTGCCCGTCTGACTCCGAGTAACCCCCACCGGGCAATTTAAGAGTGCCGGATTACGAGAAAGCAGCTTATCTAGTCTAGCCGCCTCAGCTCCCTTCTCGATGTCTGTGCAAAAGTTGGTCCAGCTCTCTTGCTTTGCCTTACGTATTGCACCCCTGTATTCATCCCTCATCGTTGTGAATGATTTCCATAGTTCCTTAGTTTTGCCATTACTGGCACGTCTGAACCTCTCTCTGGTTTCCCCGCGAAGCTCTTCGAGTTTCCTATTCCACCAGTGTGTCTCCCCAGCCTTTCGGACTCTTGTAGGTCGACAATTACTTTCATATGTAGCTTTGATGGATTCCGTGAAAGTGTTGGCTGCCATCTCCAGAGTATCCACGTCACGAATTGACTTGGGAACCTCTGAAAGTGCAAATCTCAGCTCCGTGGAAAACTGATCCCAGACCGTTCTTCTTGGATTTCTGACCCATGTAGGGCCAGCGGGTACAATGGATTCCAACACGAACTCTATCTGTGAGTGATCTGATAGAGTCGGTTCATTTGAGGCTCGCCACCTCTTGATGTTATCTCTAAAACCGCTGGTACAGAGAGTGATGTCAATGACTTCCTCCCTGATCGAGTTACGGAACGTCGCGGTGTTCCCCGTGTTAAGAATATCTAAATCAGTGGTGATTAGGTATTCCAGTAGGCCATTTCCTCTTGAGTCGACGTCCGTGCTGCCCACAAAGTATGGTGGGAATTAGCATCGCATCCCAACAGTAGAGGAATACCCCTTACCTTGCGATATTCCACTAGTGTACATACCTCCACTGGTGGGTTAGTTTCGCTGTCATACGGAAAGTATCGTATAGTATAGTATAGAACTAGCCTTCCTATTCCTTTGAGATCCATGGCTATCACCATCTTGTATCTCGAAGATAGCTCAAGCAGCGGGACAGCGTTTACTCATTTCGTCAGTATGCAGGCCCTTGGTTTTGCCGCCTTGGGGTCCCTGTAACAAAAGAGACCAGCCCCCCTAAACCCCGTATGGTGTCTCGAACTAACCAAGGTTCTTGTATTAGCGAGATACCTGTGTGCCTCGCAGCCATGCGCCTCTGTAAAACTGCAGAGGCGCCTTTGCTGTGTTGCAAGTTAATCTGGGTAATGGTGAGACCAGGAGCAGTAATTTAGGTCTGCTCCCGATCTTCCTGTGTCTTAACAGGCCCCTCCTGTCCCTGGCCGGCAACCCTAAAGTTGACCTGTGCAAAGTGATAGAAGGGCCTGTTGTCGAGCGCCGCAAGAGCCCTCGTCTGGGACTCAGGAATCTGCACAACTAGGAGATGCTTGGTGCCTCCTGCTGTGTCCTCTTCCTGAGGCCTATCGTGCCTGACGATTCGCCAGGATGTTGTCTTAAGCGAGGGGTTGAAACCCTCCAGCCGTTGGAGTTCCTCAGACGAGTCTTCCGGTTTATCCGGGAACCACGCCGTAGCTCTCACCATCTTCTGGAGCAACTCAACCCCACCCACCTTAAGAGCAGCACCTTCCCACGGCTTTGTCTCGACCACTGCTTTGAGTAGCCAAGCTTTATCCGCTAGGTCGGCTGCCACAAATTCGAAGACCCCTCCCCTGCAGAAGGAGGTCACGAATCTTGGCCATTGATCTGGGGACACTCTTTTGAGCGCCCTCCAGGTAGCCTCCCTGAAGAGCTCATACTCCTACGTAGTGAGCAATGAGTCCGGGTAATTGCCATCGGCCACCACCATCGTCAGGGGTTTAGTCCTCTGAGCGGCCGTCAGTTCAGTTCCTGACGACTCTCTGTTCGTCGGCTGCTGGGCCGCTTTGTGCCTCTTCAGAGTCTTAGCCACCCCCGGTGGGGTGTCCTCTGAGCCCCTACCTTTCTTCTGGGCCTCAGTGCTGGATGTCGGCACTGTAGCTGCTGACGTACCAGCTCCCGCAGCTGCTCTGCTAGCCTGCTGCGCTCGCCTCTTCAGTCTCCTTTTCAGGGAACCGTTGAGCCGTTTCTTCTTGCTGGGGGACTGATTGGCCTCTCCCGTTACCATAGCTGGGGGCACAGCCGCCCCCTGAATTTGGCTTGCCTAAAAGACAGATGGAGAGGAAAGGGTTATGTTAGACCCTTTAAGACCCAACCCCTCTCCTTCTCCGCAAACTCACTTCCTCCTTCCTTCGTCGATTGTTTTGCGTGTTCCATGTTGTTCCCACGAGAAGCTAGGCAAATAAAAGTCAGCCCCTGCAGAGCCACGCATGCAGGGGTAAGACTGAATACTCGGGGAGATCGTACGGTGTCCCCGAGAGGCCGTTAGGACACCTTCGTAACCCCTAGGTGCCAAAGTGCCACAAGCACGATCACTCTACGCTCATGGCTTAGGGGGTTGGTCACATTGATTGAAACACCCAATGTTCAAGTATCCGCTTGCAGACCATCATAACAAACGGAGGGCTGTTTCCTGGACGCAATGCGGGCCGCAGGTCATTCCTGTCCCGATTACAAAGCTGTAAATCGGTCCGGGAGTGGCCTCGACCCAGGGATCCAGAAGGCCCGTGTTAGCTAGGCTCTTTCACCCTTCTACCATACCGTAATCACGCATACCAGGAGAGCCCGTTTATAGGGTTCCTTTTCCTCTCATCCAGGAGAGCCCGTTTATAGGGATCCTTTCATTCAAATCCATACGCATGCAGGCCGAGGTCCTTTTGACCCCAAAGCACCGCACGCTTAAGCCTCCCCACCAAGTACAAGGTGTTACAGCCCCTAGGGGAGGGGCCCTATTATTATCCAAGGTATTTTGCTTCAGGCGTCATTCACTCTACTGACGCTCTTCATCGTGCATTCCTTATAAACTATTTATCGCCACCCTTTTCTGTCCTGGCGTACCTCTTTAGCTTCCTTCACGTCCATGCATTTCCTCATGCAAACTCTTGTATTTCTATAGCATTCTATATATCTTCGACTTAGGGTCTCCTTCTCACATCCTAACCAGTCTTTCCTCGTTCTGCCTCTGAGTACGCTGCCCTTTACTTTACCTCAAAAGACTTGTCTCGTCAATCGTTCATCATTCATTCTCTGAACATGCCCAATCCATCTGAACGAATTTCTTCACATTTGTCAATCAGTGTCTCCTCTAAACTACATTCTTTGAGGATTTTGTCATTACTGACTTTGTTTATTAGCGTTTTGACGCACATATTCGCAGGAAGTTAATTACAACATTTTATCTTTATCTGATATATTTTTTCTATCTATCTCTCCATCTAGTATAAACGTTTATTCTTCAGCATGTTGGCATTAAAAAATTGACTTGCTTACACTCTCCTCTTTTTTACATAATTTTCCTTAAAGTAAGCCTTAAAACTAACATCCTTCCATACCTTAAACTCTGGGATCGTACGCGCTTATCGCCTTGCTTTCCTCGCCTCGCTCGCATGTCCATACTCTCTTGCTGCCGCGTCTACTACCTAATGCTTATCTTCTATTTACAATATGTACATACTACTTATATCTACTTCCTCTCATGTGTAAAATCTTTCCTTCTCCATTCCTCTTCCTCCTTCCTTTTCTTCTCCATCCTACCCAACACTCCCTTCACTCATGCTACTGCCCTTTTGTCCCCCCTTTCATGCATCAATGCCTCTGTGCTCATTTCACTTCTTTCCACCTCTACGCACTCCTCCAACCAGTGCTCCACTTTCGCATACTCCATCCCACACAGTGCACATATCCTCTTTTCCCTAGAGAGCCAGAACCTATTAAAATTCTCCATGCACCCACATCTCATCCTCGCTATAAGCTCCTGACTTCCTACACATGCTACACATGCGCCAAGAAAATCTCCTCTTCGTAGTCCCTGGTGACAGCAGACGTCCACTGTAGCCAACCTCACCGGATCTGACAGTTGGTTTTTTTTTTTGTGGGGGGGGGGGGGGGGGGGGGGTTGATCCGCCCATCCACCCAAGTTGAATATGGAATACAACAACGAAATGCGAGGAAATTAGCATAAATGCGGAAAATTATTTTATTGGAACCCCGTGGTCTGACAATTTGTCGTTCCGGTCGGATGACCTAACCTCCCTGTTTGACAGGTGATGGATTATTTATATTTTTACCTGGCTTATTTTAAATATGAGAGTTAAGGTGAGTTAATGAAAATTACTAATATTAATGGAAAATTGATCATGACGTTGTGAGGTGATATTAGCCGTCGAACTCTCATATTCTAGGCTAATATCTCCTCCAGAGTTTAAGTTGTTATTGACTTTAGCAATATTGAATATTTAATATGATGAATGAAATTACTACAAAGACTAAAATTATTTTGAATACTAGCCGTAGAAATCTTATTTTCTCGGCTAGCATAGTACTGTTTACAGACAGCCCGTGGATTTGATTCGTGATTCCAACCTCATATCCACAGTAAATGATTTTCAAAGGTGAATTCGATAGTTTTTAAATATTTTTGTGCGGGGTACAAATTATCCCGTCACAACTCCCCCCTCACAAGATTCGGCCCACTGGGGCGAATACCAGGCAGGTGCCCCATTCTCTCTGTCTAGTTTGGTTTGCCAAAACAAAACAAAAAATGGTTGAAATTGGTTAATTGCCAGACCTCGGGTTCCATACACCATCATACACAGGTGTATCCAAGTAGGAAAACGATACGACTAAAAATGAAAGTTTTTATGGTAATAATGACAAAATGATTGTTCTCAAAGGTCACTTGAATTTAGTGGGTCCGAACTATTGTCGGCCCGGTATGGTATTTCACCTTCTAGCTTTAATCTTAATTAATTTTATTAATAATTGCTGAACTTAATTAATCCTCAAGGAATGACAGTAATATACCGAGGTTCTTCCGATGAGCCCCGAAATTGCTTATTCTATTTCGCTTATAATTATACCTATTTAAATTACCTGAGTATAATAAATAACAACTAGCCTAATTTTTAATCATGCAAATGAATAATGCAGAGGATTTTTGATTAATGAGACTTTTATTCGTGGGGCTTTGCCCCCAACCGGTTTTAAAAACATCCGAGCCCCTAATTCGAATACGATCGAGTTCGGAGTCTAACGCGATCATCCACGCCCGAATCGGAGTCCGAGTGATGATCAATATGTCCCCGGCCCCAGTCAAAATGTATCTCCGCGTCCTCTCGGGACTCCTCTCTATCCTCACGACGCTCCTCTTCAGCTTCCGAATCGCTGATTTCAAGTAACATCCTATCTAGTTCCGCCAACTGCTCCGGACCACTCGGTTCGTCTTCTTGGTCCTCAATGTACTCCTGAAGGTGGGAGGCATGATACTTTCCAGCTAGTCGCCCTTCTGGCGAAGCTAACTTATAGACATTTGGTGAAATTATTTCCACTACGACAAATGGGCCACTGAACTTCGGGGCCGGCTTTGCCGCTCCCTGCCCACTTCTACTGGAGTACACTTGAGTCGGTTTGTTAACCTTGTCGCCTACCTTAAACCGCAAGTCGCGATGTTGGCGATCATAATATTTGGCTTGCCTGACAAAAGCCTGATCTTGGAACTTGCTCATAAGTTCTTTCAGATGCTCTAATCGCGCCATCCGAGTTGTCCAGACTTGAAGGTCAGGCGGCGGCAACTCGGCCTCCCCCTCCCTTAAACTGCGAATAGATTTTCGCGGACAGGGCTCCCGACCCAAATTAAGAAAGGCTGGGGTCACCCGGTTGGTACTATGAAGGGCCGTGTTGTAGGAAAATCGAAACTCATTGAGATGTAGGTCCCAGTTTCTATGATCTTGGTCAATGAATAATCTGATCATAGTTTTGAGAACTCTATTGGTTCTCTCCACAGGATTAGCCTGAGGATGATAATGTGGTGTGAACGAGCGGTGGATACCGAACTCCACAGCAAGGTCGTTAACCGCGTTATTATTAAATTCTGTGCCACTGTCTGAGTGGAGCACCTTAGGTGTTCCTCACCTAGTTACAATTAGTTCAAGGTAAGCTTTATTAATGCTTTCCGCATTGGCCTTTTTCAAGGGTGCCAACTCGATCCCTTCGGAGAATAAGTCCTGGAATACTAGTAGGTATTCATATCCCTGCTTACTACAAGGAAAAGGACCCATGACGTCGGTTGCCACGACTATCCATGGCTCTTGGACTATTCGCTGGGTCATAAGCCCACGCGATTGAGCTTGCTCAGGTTTATTGAGCTGGCATGTTTCGCAATTTCTAACGAAAGATGTGATGTCCTTGAACATGCCATGCCAATAATAACTAATTGCGGCACAACGGAAGGTCTTCTCCCTACCTAAATGGCCGGCTTCAGGTGCGCAATGTACTTCGTGCACCAGGTCTGACTGGAGGTTCTTAGGAACCACCAGTTTCCAAGCATCATAGTCGTCAATGATGTCCTCCAACAACGGATTGTTCCGGTACTTAAGAAGCTCTCCGTTGACCACTTTTCAACCATGGTACTTCCCGGGTGACTTCAACACATCGGAGGCTACTGTGTCCAGTCACCACGGAAAAGTGGCAACCCTTCGAGATAGTACTGAAACTTTCTGATGGCCCATACTACGGCCAGACACTCTTTTTCTGTAGTCGAGTAGTTCCGTTCCGCTTTGGACAACACTCGACTGGCGTATGCGATCACACGCTCGTGCTTGTCTAGA
This sequence comes from Andricus coriarius, assembly GCA_932066315.1. Lineage (NCBI taxonomy): Eukaryota > Metazoa > Arthropoda > Insecta > Hymenoptera > Cynipidae > Andricus > Andricus coriarius. Next base: position 18,012 of record CAKNWT010308686.1, on the reverse strand, counting down.
ATTTGGGTGATTACCACCCCTAAACCAAAAACACTTGCGTCCGTTTGGACGCAGAATGTCAGATTGAAGTCGGGGTACGCCAATACAGGCGAGGACACCAAGGCTGTTTTTAGAGTCTGGAATGCCTCTTCCTGCTCATCTCCCCAGGAGAAATTGTAATTTTTCGTGATTAGACGAGTGAGTGGCTCACAGATTCTAGCGTAGTCCTTGATGAATCGCCTATACCATGATGTAGCCCCTATGAAACGTCTGACTTGTCTAAAATTTCTGGGTTGAGGATATTCAAGTATGGGGCGGACCTTATCATCGTCTACCAGCAACCCATCCTTGTTCACCTTGAGTCCCAGAAACTTTACTTCCGTTTGACAGAACTTACACTTGTCTGGGCTGAGCGTCAGCCCGGCTTCATTTAAGCGGCTAATGGTACGCTCCAACCAGTACAAGTGCTCGTCAAAGGTTTCAGCGACGACGATCACGTCGTCGAGATATGCAAATACGTGTGGTCTCATTTCCGGGGTGATGACCTTGTCCACCAGCCGTTGAAAGGTGGCCGGGGGCCCGGTGAGTTATTGGCTTACTATCTTCACTTAGAGGGATATGGTGGTAAGCCTTGTTCAGATCTACGGTTGAGATGTAACGCGTGGATTTTAAGCGGACCAAGAGTTCCGCCATAAACGGAATCGGATACGCATCTTTCTTCGACACCTCATTAACCCGTCGAAAATCAATACACAGACAGTAATTACCGTCCGGCTTACGGGCCATTACCACCGGGCTGCACCATTCATTACTAGAGGGCTCAATTAAATCCTGCTCAATTAATATATTCGCTTCTGCGATTAACGCGCCACACACTTTAGGTGACATGCGATGATTCCTCTGGCGAATAGAAGGATTCCCGTGCGTGTCGATCACATGCTCGACAAATTTCACAGCAGGTAACTTATCGGGTTTCGGTTTTATTATACCCTTCAAAAACTGGTCTAACCTCACTTTCTCCGCTTCGTCCAGCAATCTAATGCCTTTGCAAGTGTCGATTTCATTCTCGCCCGCAGATCCAAAGGCAAATTTTATGATTGGCACGTCAGCCAGCCACAACTACTTGTAACGCAAATCCAGAACGAAAACGAACTTTTCGGCAAAATCAATGCCGAGTACGCAAGTATCAATTAGGCCAGGTATGATCTTAAAGTTAATTGAATGGGTAGTTTCCGAAAAGGTGGCCGGCAGACACGCCTCACCAATGACAGACTCAATAGTGCCATTGGCCATCATAGCAGCGCCTGCTTACGAGTAATCAATTTTATAAACACCGGAACCGAGTGTCCGCAATCCCACTGACCCTAAATAAGTTCTAGATGAACCCATGTCTACCAATGAATGGATTTCAGTACCCCCTATCGCTCTACTGACGTAGGGTCTCGAGTTGGTACCAATCCCTGGTAGACAATGAGGTGTTGATTCAGAAGAGTTGTTAATGATATGCCCCATCGCCCCCTAAACATCTGAGAGTTTGGTAAGTCCAGCACTCAAAGATGGGTATGATTTAGAACGAGGGAGCGATTTTGAAAGACGAATGGGAACGTGAGTTCCCGAATTCAATTGAGCGACTGAGGGTGGGGAGCTCTCCCTCCCCGCTTCAAGAGTTAAAGCAAAGTTATTGAAAGTCAAATCAGCCTGAGTTTCAGAAGACAATTTCTGAGTCAATTCAGGTTTAGTTTCAGAAGATGAGTTCTGAGTCAATTTAGGGTTAGGTTCAGAAGATGATTTCTGAGTCAAGTTAGGTATAGTTTGAGAAGATGATTTCTAAATCAATTTAGGTTTAGTTTCAGAAGATGATTTCTGAGTCCATTTAGGTTTAATAGTTGAATTTGAAGGGGTTGAGTCAGGTAAATCACTAATAGCAGAAATAACGGTCTGCTTAGGAATAAAAGGAGTGGCGACGACCCTGAGACGGCCCTCCTTTAGTGGTTTCCCTGACAATGGGCAGAATCGCAAGTCTGCCAAACTTGGCCATGCTTGCCACAATTATGGCAAAACTTGGCCCATCGGGTTTGACATGCTCTCCAACCGTGTTCAGGTCCACCACAATTGAAACAGGGTGGTTCCACTTTTGGTTGGACATTCTTTCTCGGAGATGGACTCCGTCTTGCGAAGTCAGGCTTGGTTGAGGCCTGCGCCAAGCCCTTCTCACTATGAGTTTCGCCCTTAATTGTGCTCATACTGGGCTTATTATTGTTGAATCTGGATGGATTACCATTTCCAAAATTAGGTTTATCATGTGAGCAGGTCGTCGTGCCCAGCTTATCCACCAGCTTCACCAACGCACTCACCATGGATTCCAGAGAGGAATTGGCACCGCTCGATGCATTGGCACTAGTAGTCTTACCAGCTTCGCGAGAAGGGCTAGTGTTTTTGGCATCAGCTAATTCAGGGAAGAATGAATCTTCCGGGCTAGGAGGCAATCGCTCTCCTTTATCTAAATTATCACCGTAAAATGGCTCCTTTTTGAATATCCAATGGTTGCGACGTGATGTCAACTCCTACCGACACCATTCTTTGTGATGGTGCTTGCGCGGTAATTGTATTATAGTGAAAGGGGGCGTATCCTGAAATGTGACCGGCACTTCATTCAAGATTGTTAGGTGGGAGGTACGGGGTCGAGGTCATTACTGGCCTCGTGTAGCAAAACACGGAGGAGGTACTAGTGACCGAAGTATGGACACTAGTTGCCCCAGAATGTGAAGGCACAAGATGTGGTTCAAGGGACCTAGTACTTAATTGCCCCGCAATACTATTAACGGGAGATTCGAATAATCTCCGGGCAGCACTCATACTATCCTCGTATAAGCCTCACTACAATTACGCGATGGGGCTCTTCCTGTGTAAAGCAACACTCGGCCGACTATCTCGTTAATAACCCCCTGTAACTCGAATGAGCGATGCGCGTCACACATGTCCATTTCCGGTTCGTATTCCGAAGTTTGGGCCACTTACGGGACTGAAACTGTCCTTCTCAGGAACCGTATGGCCCGGGCCCGTAGAACTTCTAAGGATCCCGATAGCTCAAGCCCCCTTTCGCCCAAGTATCGTCTGAGGTCATCCTCTGACATTGACAACACGTAAGGTGGGATCTCAATATCCCGCTCATCCGCCATTTTAAAATTGAGGTGCAATCCTAACAAAAAAAAATCAAAATTTCAAAGCACCAATACAAAAATTAAAGTTTCAAATTACACTCGAAACAAAATTCAAAGTGTCAAGGTACAATAACAAAGACAAAATATAACATTTTCAGCGTAGATTAAGATCAATCAAGGTAAACATAATCAATCATTCTTAAATTTATCATGCACATTAAACAGCGTAAATTCCATCAACTTTTTAATTATCCTGGCGGAATACTCAAATCCAGGTAAATATAATTGTTGAAGCCTGAGGTGAATCTGTTTTTATTATTAGATCCCCACTACTGCCATTGTTTGAGTATTGGATTGATCAATCCAAGTTACATTGAGGTTATGTTCTGTTTATCGCAATGCGAATTCGGTTTTGTCTGTTTATCCTTGCTACATCAAAAAGGATAAATAAACCATTTTTAACTCAGCAATAACCACTATTATTTTCAGTAGGGGACTCATTTTCCAGGTGGCATTGAGGTCATGTTAAAGTCACCACAATGCAACCTTAAGGTCGTTTGTCTATTTGTCCTTGGTACATCAAAAAGGACAAACAAACAATAGTTAACTGACCCCTGATCATTATTAATTCATTAGGGGATTTTTATTCGAGGCTGTATTAAGGTTAAGTCAAGTTTGCCCCAGTACAGACCCAACCTTATTTGTCAGTTTATCCTTGAGACTTCGAAAAGGATAAACAGCCAATTTTATCTGATCAATTAAACCTCGATGACCACTCGTCAATCACGGTATGAAGAACAGTTCCAAACGCCGGACCGGGATTGACACCGCTGTTGACTAATTTACTTTCATTGTCAAAATTTAATTCTCTATGTGAAATTCCCTTATTTTGATTCAAACCAAACTATAAGGTTTATTTCAACACCATTTTAGCTTCATTTTATTTTCATTCTAATTTAGTTTGATTTCAAATTTTACATTTAATCTCAAAATTAAATAAGATTCATTTTGTTTTTAAATATTAAAAGTAAATTAGTCAGTGTTTATCAACACCTCACTCGTTCTTCAATTCAGAATGATGTGTGGTGACTCATTCTTTGTTATCACCCGTCACCTCAAACTTCAAAACAATTTTAATGATTTTCGTTCTCCAAAACTTTTCATGACCTACCCTCTGCGTTACTCATGCCCCTACGTAGGGCGCTATTTATAACCTGTTATTTGATGGTTATTTTATTCTTAATGATTTTACTATTTTATATTATTTGATGCGGACTCAGAGTGAGTCCATAAATTGCCTGAAGGGCGCCAGATAGTTTTCCTAAGCTAAAACTAACAAAAGGCGAATTGACATTTAATTCTCTGTAAATAGACTCTAATTGAATTGTACTAATTTAATGGCAACTTGCCCGCTAGCTCCAGTAGAGTGGGCTGGTAAGGACTAACGCACAGGGTTAAAGTAATTGAATTCACACACTTTTCCATTTTTACTTTAGATATAATTAAATTGGATTGGAATACGGGTTATTAATTAAACCACCAATTATTACAATGAGTGGGCCATCGCCCCACTCAACAAGAAATAATTGCGAAAAGATCGATCCCTCACACCGTATGATGGTACCGCCATTTTGACACCGACAAAACTTCAGTTATAGGGTGTGGTCCGAGTGACCACTTGAAACCTTAGCAATTTATAATTATGACAGTAGTGAGTGATACCGCGCTAGCGGGGTCCATGCTGACCCAGAAAATATATCAGAATTTAAATTTATCAATCCTGAGCGCGAGACAACAAGCCTGACCTTGTCCAAGGTCAGCAACTAACAAAGTTCAACGGCGTGTGTCTACCAATTCGACACACGACCTTGAAACGCGACAAGGTAAATTTAATAAACGAGAGAAAAATAAGGGAATCCACCTGGCAGCAGCCTTCCTCCACGCGATCGTCCTCACATTTTCAGTTTTATTCTAGTAAATATTCCGTCCTTGAATCTTATAATAATTTTTGATATTTCCTTTTAGCTTGCCACGAGGCGTTTAATCGGAGCTCAGAATCACGAATGACATTTCTTAGAGTGGCGTTTCCGTTCTCTCCATTCAAGAGTCGAAGCGCCACCCACGTTTAGAGCGTAGAACTGCTGAGTGAGAGGACGGTCGAGGGAGAAGGACAACTACCAAGTTCGGTTTCCCGCAGCGTGGTGGCGCACAGTCAGCATGCGTTATCCGCCACGAAAGCCTTCGTCGCCTGTCGCTAGTCGTTGGTCCACGGGTGGGGCTGACTTGGGTCAGTACGCAGATTATTGATGGCCGCTTGCTCCTGTTTTTCCGAGCGCTTTTGAACGTACGCGAATCCCATCCGCTATGCATGCGCCAAGAAAATCTCCTCTTCGTAGTCCCTGGTAACAGCAGACATCCACTGTAGCCAATTTGTCTTTCCGGTCGGATGACCTAACCTCCCTAGTTTGACAGGTGATGGATTATTTATATTTTTAACTGGCTTACTTTAAATATAAAAGTCAAGGTGAGTTTATGAAAATTACTAATATTAATAGAAAATTGATCATGACGTTGTGAGGTGATATTAGCCGTCGGACTTTCATATTCTAGGCTAATATCTCCTCCAGAGTTTAAGTTGTTATTGACGTTAGCAATATTTAATATGATAAATGAAATTACTACAAAGACTAAAATTATTTTGAATACTGGCCATAGAAATCTTATTTTCTCGGCTAGTATAGTACTGTTTACAGACATCCCGTGGATTTGATTCGTGATTCCAACCTCATATCCCCAGTAAATGATTTTCAAAGCTGAATTTGATAGTTTTTAAATATTTTTGTGTGGGGTACAAATTACCCCCTCACAATATATAAAATGCATTTTTTGTGAAATCATTAGTTTTGCCTTCAAAAATGAAAATTCCATCACAGAAATGGACAATAAACAACATTTACCACTGTTATAAACAAAACTGATTAACAAATGCAATCAACGGTTACTTTTTGAAATAAAAAATCCATTTTTTTGCATGATTGTTCATTTTATCCCTAAATTAAAATGCTGACGGAAGAAACTGACATTTGACAATATTTTCCATTGTTATAAACAATCTTGATCAATCAATTCTTAAAATAATTCTTTCGTATATAATAAATCTATTTTTGTGCTCAATGGTTGATGTTACCTTGAAATAAGGAACCGAATCGTAAAACGTCTACACTCAACATCTTGTTCCAATATTATAATCAATGAAGATGAACGAAATCATGAGGCTTGCCCATTTTTGGACGAAAAATTCTGGTTTTCAGCAGCGTTGTCCATTCTGATCTCAATCATCTCCAATCAGCAGATCCTGAACTTGTGCATCCACGGGACGAGGGACACTCTCCTTCAGGGTTCTGAAGTTATTTATGTAGGGATCAGTCATGATCAACAAATTTTGACACAAATCTTCATTGGTTGCAATGCGACTGATTTTGCGGGTATTGAATTCCCTTATCTTATTGAAAATCTTATTGTTCGCCTTTTGGGACGCGTCTGTCAATTAGCCGATAGGCAATGGGGTTTCAATGACCTTTGCGCCATCAGTCGGATTGCAACCAATGAAGATTTGTGTCACAAGTTGTTGATTATGACTGATCCCTACATAAACAACTTCAGAACCCTTAAGGATGTTGGTTAAATCCGACTTGGAATTTTTTTTATAAGTACGGCACTGACTCAATATATGTATATTTTCCCCCAAGTATTTGAGAACGAAAGAAAGAAAACTTGTCAAATATCCGGGGTTTTGCGAGATCCTCGGATTAATGAAATTTAGAGGAATGAAGCCTTCTGCTGAGGCAATCATTATTTTTACGGAAATTATAAATTTTTCGAAAAGGAGAAATCTTTGGATAGCAGCAGACAGCCTTAGGATGGCGAGAACCGTTCGCAAATGTATTTTTTTACTCACAATACTGACATCACAGAAGCTTTTTCAGGCGTCATCATACATCCGAAGACCCACAACTTGAAGATGATGAACCTCAATTTTGCGAAATACGTCGCGAAATGGATAAAGCTGAGTACAAAATTGAGATGTCCTGTGTACGTGAAGACCATAAGACTGCGTAGTTGTAAGGTTATATTCTCGGTAATATTCTTATTTTCGTTACCGTTCTCAAAGTAATATAACCGACTCAGAACTCTAATGCAGACCACCTGTCAAATTCGCGCTCCAATGCTCTGAAGTCCGAACCAAACATTAGGTATTTTCACTTCAACCACCAGCTAACTTCGCTTCGTTGAATACTAAGTGGAAAAATTGGGCCAAATGCATGGGATTTGATCCATTTTTGCCTTATTTTGTTAATATCTTCGTAAAAAATAATTTTTTCTATATAAGTGCTTAGGGAAATTAGATTATATTTTTTAATCACTGTTTCATGAAATGATAAAATGACAATAATTATTATTTATTACAAAGATATAACATAAATATAGTTTTGTTCCATATAAACTTCGATATTACAAAATTTTTCACATTGATAATTCCAACATTACAAAACTGGCCAGTCTTCACTTTTCCTTATAAATTAAAAGTTTATCAAGTCGCCCAGCAACAAATTTCAAAACCATCAATTTCGGATTTGGAAATATCGAAATTAGGCCCTCTGAACATTTATTTATAAATTTCAAGTTTATCAAGTCGCCAAACTGTAAATTGCGACACTCTACAATTTTACACACTGATGATTCCAATATTACAAAACTGGCATGTCTTCACTTTTCTTTACAAATTATAAATTTATCAAGTCACCCAGCAATAAATTCCAAAACCATCAAAATCAAGTTCTAAAATTTCCAAGTTAGGCCCTCTGCAAAATTTATTTATAAATGCCAAGCTTATCATGTCGCCCAAGTACAAATTGCGATACTTCAAAATTTTCCACACTGATAATTCCAATATTACAGAACTGGCAAGCGTTCACATTTCTTTATAATTTATAGATTTATCAAGTCGCCCAGCAATAAATTCCAAAACCATCAATTTCGAATTCGGAAATTTTCAAAGTAGGCCCTCTGCAAATTTATTTATAAATTCCAAGTTTATGAAGTCGCCCAACTGTTATTTGTGATATTACAAAATTGTCCACATTGATAATTCTAACATTCTAAAGTGGCAGGTGTCCACATTTCTTTATAAATTAAAAAATTTATCAAGTCACCCGGCAATAAATTCCAAAACCATCAATTTCGAATTTGGAATTTCCAAATTAGGCTCTCTGCAAAATTATTTATAAATTCCAAGTTTATCAAGTCGCCCAAGTATAAATTGCGATATTGCAAAGTTTTTCATATTGATAATTCCAATATTAAAAAACTGACAAGTCTTCACATTTCTTTATATATTATAAATTTCGCAGTTCGCTAAGCAATAAATTTCAAAATTACCATAAATTTCTAATTCTGATATTTTAAAACTGGACTTCGCTGCAAATCTATTTATGAATTCTAATTTTATCAATTCGCCAAACTATAATATTCTATATTACCATATGTGACCATCCGCGAAGAAAGGGACCTAACGCAAGAAAGGGACCTAACGCGGTAATGGTCCAGGTTCTAGGCTACATAGTCTGCCGTCATGCGTTCGCGTCCTCGTACTTGTTTCCATTTTTTTTTGTTTCTAATTATTTTTTTAAAATAGATTACCGTAAACATGCATTGATATTATAAAACAATAATCAACAGCTTAAACAATATATTTTAGGAATACAAAAATTATTATTTTTGACACAAAAATATTCTTATCAATTTATTGATTTTTTTTATCAATCATTTCTTGGATTGATGCATAAATTTATGGATTTCCGAAATTATGAAAACTCGTTATTTGTAAGATTATGACAATTTCTTGCTGATAAATATGAATATTTTTTTAATAGGGTGGAGCAACAAAAATCTTTTATGTGATAAGATTTTGGAGGGCGGGGGTGTTAAAAAATTCCCATTATCCTCCAATAAATTATCAATAAAATGAAAAACATGCATAAAATCAATAAAAATTAATAAAACGAATAAAACAGATAAAATAAATAACATCAATAAATACAATGAAATCCGTGAAACCAGTGTAAATTTTATTTTATTGATTTGATTGATGTTATTGATGTTATTCATTTTATTGATAATAAATTGATTTTATTGATTTTAGTGATTCCATTCAGTTTATTGATTTTATTGATTCATTTGATTGTATTTTTAAATAAAAAAATCGAATATTTATATTGATTATTCTTTATTTTATTGCAAAATACAATTAAATAAATCAATAACTTTAATAAAATCACTAAAATCAATACAATCAAATTATAATCAATAAGATAAAAATTGTTCTGATTTTATTCAATTGATTTTATTGATATTATTGATTTTCCTATTGTTTTGATTCTATTGATGTTCATTTATTTTATTTTATTTATAATAGTCAATAAATTGAATGAAAGAACTAAAATCGAGACAATAAAATTATTATCAATAAAATAAAGAAATGAACTACATCAATAAATTCAGTAAACTCAATAAAATCAATAAAATGTATTGCTGAGTGACTTCATAAATTTGTGATTTATAAGGAAAAGTGAACGCTTGCCAGTTCTGTAATATTGGAATTATCAGTGTGGAAAATTTTGTAATGTCGTAATTTATAGTTGAACGACTTGATAAACTTGGAATTCATAAATAATTTTGCAGAGGACCTAATTTGGAAATTTCAGAATTCAAAATTGATGGTTTTGAAATTTCTTCCTGGGTGAGTTGATAAATTTTCCAATTTCTAAAGAAATGTGGACACCTGCCTGTTTTGTCATGTTTGAATTATCAATGTGGAAAATGTTGTAATATCGCAATTTATACTTGGGCGACTTGATATGCTTGGAATTCATAAATAAATTAGCAAAGGGCCTAATTTGGAAATTTCAGATATCGAAATTGATGGTTTTGGAATTTATTGCTGGCTGCTTTGTTAAACTTATAATCTATAAGCAAAAGTTAAGACTGCCAGTTTTGTGATGTTGGAATTAACAATGTGGAAATTTTTGTAATATTGGGAGTCATCGTGGCTCAGATGGTATAGTGATTTTCCCATGTTCCAATACTGCAGCCTTGGTAGCCACGCTGACGCGGGTTCGATTCCCAAAGCAGGAAGCGAGGCTGGACGTGCTTTCTGAAAGCTTCGCTTCTGTCCCTTGCTATAATACCCCACAGATACCCTACAGTTTATAATTAACCCTACAGTACAGTCGCTAATGACCCTGGCAGTTGATGCGACTATAAACATTCAACTAATAAATGAAAATAAAAAATGTTTGTAATATCGTAATTTATATGGGACAAATCTTTATTTATGTTATATCTTTTATAATAAATAATCATTATTGTCATTTATTATTTCATTAAACAGTGCTTAAAAAATAGAAACTAATTTCTGAATGTTGAACTGAAAATGCCTAATGTATGGTTCGGACTTCAGAGCATTAGAGCGCGAAGTTCATAGGTGGTCTGCATTAGAGTTCTGAGTCGGTTATATCACTTTGCGAACGGTAACGAGAATGAGTTGATGTTTTGAATTAATGACGGACTGGCGTGGGATAGCGAAGGAGTCATGTTCAGGCAAGTTATACTCAATGAAAATGAACCAGACAATTTCTCACCGGGATCCCGCACTTCTCAATACCTTGCCTCGATTTAGTTCAGGATACGAGTCCTCGATCCTATCCAATGAGGCACTCCCTTGATGTCCAAAAAAAGTTTTTGGTTGTTGGTGAAAATTAGCACAGATGTAGCCTCCGGAAGCTACGACCACGATCGTTCACCGAACGATCGATCCCGACGCGACCGAAGGTGATACGTCATCCGCCTCGTCACATCCTGCAACACTAGAAGACGATCAAGTCGGGAAATCACAAAAAACAATTAAATTGGGACTTGAAGAGCCACTGACTTAAATGTACACACAATTGATCTCCCATCGTTGCAACCCCGAAAACCAGCCACCCAGCCTACACCTGGATAGTAACTGACCTCTCTCCGAGAAGGGAGCCCGGCAGCCCCCCACCAAGGCACGATCAAGCGACAACATGAGTCACCACACAAGCCAAAAGGTAGCCCCCAAAACTCATAAACAGAAAAGGAACCTTGAACGAGAAGAAGCATTGGGAGGATGCCATGCGATGATCAATGAAGCCCGAAGGTCAATCAAAGGGAAACAATAACATCAAATAAATTATTAACACATGAGAACGATCCAAAGTCAACATAACCTCAAATTTCAACTCATTTTTTGATAAACTGGCAAAATTCAAATTTAGATAGTTTGCAACACAACATTTTAATATTTTAATGGTAAAACTTCTTCTATGTATTTTTATTTATTTATAAATATATATTTATAAGTAAATAACTTATATGTAACTGTGTACATCACGTAAAGAATAACAATATTGTTAAAAATAATAAATTCTTAAATTCTCTTAAATTCTTCTAAATTCGCAGATAAAAAAATGTGCGCACGATGCGCGCATGGCCCAATTCATCTAGGTGGGCAGTATTATTTTCAACATTCTGTATTTTAAGCACGCGTGAAAAAACATTAATTTATTATTAACTTAATGCAAACTTTGGGGACAATATTACAACTTCCGTGTAATCACAAAATTTCAGTAATAATTCTCGTACTATGTATGGTAAAATTAAATTTTAAACATCTTCCACCTAGATATATGAGGGAAAATAATTAGGATAAAAATTTTAGTAAAGAAGATGACTTATTTGAGCCTCATAAATACTCAAATCTAAAATCAGTTTCTTTTTTTCTATAAAATCAAAAGTTTCTGGCTTGTGGCCTAATTCATTTAGGTGAACGATATTTTCACAGTTTTTACTTTAAAGCCCTTCACGGAAAACTTTATTTCGTCTCTCTTAGGACTTCGTGCATTTCGGAAGTAAATTGAGGTTTGTTTGTTGGACCGGTAAAAAAATACAATCCTTGGCTGCCTCTGAAATAAAAATAAATTGTTATTCATATAAGCAAAAGGTTCGTATTCAAGATAGGACGATAGGTAGGTAGGTAGGTACGTAGGTAGGTAGGTAGGCAGGCAGGTAGGTAGGTAAGTAGGAAGGTAGGTAGATAGGTAGCACCTATCAACTTTATATTCTAAGCTCCATATTTAAGTTATCCTTTTGAATTTTAGATAATTAAACATGTATTTAAAAAAGGAAATACTCACGGTATATGACATTGACAACTCTCGTGGCACCAAACTTCTCTGTTCCAGCAGTTTTTTCCACGTAAATTTACAAACCAGCTCATCAGTTAACGTCATTTTAAGAACACAATTTAAAAATTCTCCTAATTTGGAGCCTCCTATGTTTACTAAATGGACGTACTGAAATAAATGAATTTTGAAAATAAATAAAATTACATTTTTTAAATTGTGTAGATGTGTGATAAGTACATTTAAAAAGTGATTGCCAGTTTTTTACGTTTTTCTTTGCTCGAAATTTCATCAAGTTTTTAAAATTCTTCTAGGGAAAACCCTTCGGCGGTTCATACAGTCTTTCTGTAAGTTTTGTTTCGCCTACTTCTCTATGTGAAGATTCATCGAGTATTTGGTTATTTTTGGTTAGAATTTTTTCATTTCGCGTTAGAATTTCCTCATTTTGCGTTATAATTTTCTCAATTTGAGTAGACCTTTTCTCATTTTGAATTTCTATATTCCTACGAAGATAATCTATAGTATGTAATAGTGTCAATAGTTCATAAATTAAATACATTTAACAATATAATTTTCAATTGAAAACCAAACAAAAGATATCATAATCTTGATCTATAAAAACTTCAATATTTCGAAAAGTTGAGCCGAAAAACAATATCATAGGATGTAATAAGAATAGTTATCTCCATTTTACTCACATCAACTGCATTGTGATATGATTCAATATGTCTGTTACAGACTCATCTGTTTTTTCCTTGGTTTGGCGGCCTCGAATTCGATTTAGGAATAAGGCATTGCAAAATCGTGAATCATTAGTACTATTTATTGAATCGCGATTTTGCGTACAGAAGTTTAATTCGGAATTACTGTCTTGTGAAAAAATCGGATCTGCATTTAAATTTAATGAATTTAAATGTTCTGATTTCTTCGTTGCGTTCTCTACGGCCAGTTCAGAAAAAGCACCGAATGGTTGAATACCTTGACGACTCAAATTTTTTTAATTGATTCTATTAAAACAGGCATTCTACATGTCAAGGACATTGATAAATTAGGGAAAATCTCGGAATTTTAAGCTGATATCTAGTTAGAAAAAGTGAAAGGAAATGACATCTGATTATCATTTGTCAATGAAGAGTCTGGAAAATTTTGAATCGCGATTTTTTAGGAACTCTTTTTAAAAAAATTTGCAAACATTCTCCAATTACATGAAGCTTAATAAGGAATTCACTTACGAAACATATTTGCTCATGTCGGGCGATAAGGTATTGGATGCGTTATCTCCTGATTTATGCGTAGATTTGGAGCTATCTGATTCAAAATTTTGTGGTGTATTATTATCGATAAGCTTCTTTTGTACGTTCACTTATGCCAACACTAATTTTAGTCGTGTTACTTCTGCTGCCAGAGAAGACTAGTTTCTTTTATGTGGAGGTTCCTCATCTTATGTTGATAAAAGAGCTTTTGGTGTTTTTATCTATCTCCCTCTTCTTGATACTCTACTGTCTTTCGTCAGCTTTGGAAGTTGTTTCTTTTTGGGTTTCTCTTCTTTTGTTGGTACATTATCTTCCATGATTCTGAAGATAAAAAAATGTAAAAAACGGGTTGATCACTTTTGAAATCCAGTGTAATTTTTATGAATTATTCTGAAATCTTTTGAAATCTTAAATGTACACTTCAAATTCGAGTGATCAATATTTCGGTTTAAAAATTACACCTTATTTGAAACAGATAAGCCAATTGAGATTCCCTGACACCTTTCCTTTTAACTGTTAATTAATTTTGAGGTAACATTAACGTCGACAGTAGATTAACGCAGATCCGCACCTCCTCAACAACATTTTCTTTTCACCTTCTGAATCACTCCAAAGAGGCATCCTGTAAGTCTTATTCTTGACATTGTTCAAGTGAACTGCTTGGATTCTGTCGCTCAAAATTGTACAACGGTATACACCCACATATTCTGATGTTACTCCAACATCATATATTTCATTTTTCGCCTGAAATTCTTGTACAACTACAAAAATATCTCCTTCTACTTGGATTAAATTCTTTATGAGGCCGATTTTCGAATCTTAAAAAGTGCAGCAATTATCTCTTAAAGAAGTTGAAAACGTAAAGGAACCGAATTGTAATTTGTGGAACTGTCGACAAAGGTTAATGGGGATACCTTCGGGAAGAGGTCCTTCAGCGTGAGGTTGTGACAAACGAACAGGAATATTCTCGTCCAAGTGTGCATAGATGAAATCGTTAACTTCGCCTAATCTTTTGTAATATTGTTGCAATGTGAGATGTGGCTTTCGAGGATATTTTCGAAATTCAGGTATGTTATTTTCATAACAAAAGGCACTGAACGTATCTAAACCACCCAATAATTGGACATCTGATACTACGTGCAATAAGGCATGCCCATTATATAAGAGGAATTGTTCTCCATAAAGTTGTTCACATAGAATGACGTAAGTTTCCAGAGCTTCTTGACAGAGAGCGTAAATTTCTTGTGGTCTCTCTTCAGAAACAAGAAGACGAATGACGCTGTGAAGTATCATCAAATGATCATAATGTTCCTGATTAAGAACATTTTTCAGTACAGCTGGAGCAGTATACAACAATAGTTGTCTGTAAACAGTACCTTTGAAACTGTGAAAGCTAGTTATCGGATTTGGTCGACGATTAAATTCAGAGGGGCAGTATTCTCTCATCAATGACATTCTTGAATCAATAATATTGAGTTTTCTGCCATTTAATCTTTGGAATCCGAATTTTCCTTCTATTTGTGCTGGCAATACTTTTCTCATATTTCCAAGCCAAATTGAGTGTAAAGATTCAAATGGAACACGAGTGACAAATGGCAATATCGGTGCCAGTGGACTTCTCCCTTTATGGTGGTCTTCATCCAGAAGATTGTGATATTCCTCGTCAGTCCTCGGTGTGTTTCTAATGCCTGGAAAAACCATCGTTCCACCGAAACCTGGCACAGTACAACGGTGACCTTCAATTTTACACTTTGAACACCCATTGGACGATGTGTGACCGTAATGGTTCAAAGCAAACGCTCTCGCAGGTGCATCAGCAATAAAACAATGTACGATCAAAGAAAGCCGTCGATTCCTCAGTAAAATCCCACATTCTGCATGTACTTCAATAATCTCTTGCACAAATGGTTCAAAAAAGTCAAATACATTTAAAGGTTTGCGTTTACCTTTGAAGACGCTGGCAATCATTGGTATTTTGTCGTGAATATTGAATACACGAAACTGATGTGGCCAAAACTGCTCTCCTCCGTTGTTAAGCTGCGCACCATCTGTACTGAAATCAATCACAACTCTATCCGGTATCTTATTTTCAAGAAGATTCTCCAATTTCTTCATTAGCGTCTTTTTGAAACCAATTTGGAGATGCTCTCCACCTGCAATTTCTTGCACGAATCTGCTAGCGACTACAGTGGAAGTCTGTAACAAAGTTCTTGTGTCCTTGGGTAAAAAAATCAAATTGAAAGGAAACTCTCTCAAAGTCTTCAGTATTATGTTTCCTTGCTTGTGTTTCAAATTGGCAGCTAGGAATGCGTTTTTTAAAACTCTTTTGTTCAGGTCCGTAGGATTTTGAGGAATGTTAATATCTTCAACTTCGTCCCCTGACGTGCTTGAATCATTCATATAATTTTGAACTTCTACATTCTCTTCTTGAATATCATGAGCATCAAATACTTCTTCTTCACTGTCCTCTTCATTGGAACTTTCACTTTCTTCGTCGTCAGCAGAAAGTTGTTCGTCGTTACAATTTTCTATGGCGTTTTCAAGCACAAACCGTAGAGGAACTTCCAGGACTTGAATATTCTCTGCTCTTCCATCTGAACTAGAATTAGACCCATCATGATTATCTGCAAACTCCTCAAACTCTTGTTCCGCATTGCGCATCGCTGACACGCGTCTTCTTTTATGCCTCGAACTTAGATGGGAAAACTGCTTATTATTGTCACCCATTATGAACGTGGACTTTTTTCTTCGTTCACCAGTCTTTCAAGTCCTTATGAAAATATTTCCTAAAATCAACATTTTGGCTTTGATGCTGTCCGAACATGGAACATTTCCTTACAACAGGATGGAGCTACTCATCAAAGGACGGGGGCCTATAATAAAGATTTTTTGCATCACTCACAGAACTTTAAATCTATAAGCGGAATAATATCACTACTTTTTATTTACTCTTATTCTCTCAGGAATACTTATTTTGCGAACAAAAATGGTGTCGATAAAAGCATGGGCAGTACTCAAAAAACGAAGTTGAAAAATCATTAAATTTTTTTTATTTATTGTTGAATTGAAAGAATGGTTCATGTATAGACTTGATATTGATACATTTTATTATTCTAGCCGAGTGCATAGCATATAAAAATATTAAGTCGCTCGCAAGTTTCAGCGCGCCTAGGGCTAATACTGGTGTATCAAATACGTCAAATAATAAAATTATTTCAACGAATACAAAAGATTTTATGAACAAAGATTTACGAAAGATTTCACAAATATTTCAAGGATATCAAAGATTCAAGAAAGACCGGTACACTAGATTTAAGTTTCCACAAAAATTTTCCAAAGAGTTTGAACATTTCACAAAGGTTTTAAAACTATCAAAAGATTTCATGGATTCAAAAGATTTTAAAAAGGGTATCGTAAACCATATTTCAAACATTTCAAAATATTTCACAAAACTTTCTAAGATTTCATAAAAAATTGATAAAGATTTCAAAGTAATACAAGAATTTCAAAGATTTCAAAAAGGGTACACCAGATTTAAAAGGTTTTAAAACATGTCAAAGATATCAAAGGATTTCAAATTTTTTGGAAGATTAAAAAACATATCACAAAGATTTTAAATATTCCAATGATTTTAAACGAATACAAAAGATTTCACAATGATTTGCAAGAATTGCTCAGGATTTCAAAAGATTTCAAGAGTATCAAAGATTTTAACAAGAGACATATACACAAATGTGTACACCAGATTTCAAATATTTAAAAACGTTTTAAAGATTTTAAACGATTTCAATTTTTTTAGCGGATCTTATAAGATATCATACAGATTAAAAATATTCCAGTGATTTCCAACGAATGAAAAAGATTTCAGAAATATTTCAAGGATTTCATAACAATTTCAAAAGAATACAAGAATTTTAAAGATTTCAAAGAAGGCACAGTACACCAGATTTTAAGGATTAAAAAACGTTTCAAAGATTTTAAACGATATCAAAATTGTTTAGAATATTTCAAAAGATTTAACAAAGATTTCAAATATTCCAGTGATTTTAAACGATCATACAAAATTTCAGAAAGATTTTACAACATTTCAAAGATTTTAAACGATATCAACATTTTCTAGAAGATTTCAAAAGAATCAACTAAGATTTAAAATATTTGAGTGATTTTAAACGATTACAAAATATTTCCGAAAGATTTCACAAATGTTTCAAAGAATTCATAAGGATTTCAAAAGATGTTAAGAATTTCAAAGATTTCAAGAAGGGTACACCAGATTTCAAAACATTTCAATGATTTTAATAGGTTTCAACCAAATTTAGAAGATTTCAATCATTTCAAACGAATAAAAAAGATTTC
>CAKNWT010308683.1:3793-14241 GCA_932066315.1 Andricus coriarius | reverse complement strand
TTCACCTTCTTCATCCACAAAATGCATAAAGAATCCACTCATTTTCGGTTTTTTCCACTCACTTTGTACCAAGATGCACAATGCCGGACACATGAAAATTTGTTACCCTAATAGCAGCTTTGCGTTCGTTTACGCAGTGATGCAAGCAGAGCATCCTAAGCAGTACCTTCGAGGTGGATGCGCAGCCGGCATGTATCCCTGCATAAACGAACGTTAAACTGCAGCGCAGTCAGTTGCGCAGCCGGAGTAAACGAACGGTACCTGCCGCAGCCACTGCGTAAACGAATGCACACTATATGTCTTTCGTGTAACGTTAACATCTCAAACCTATTGCAGAGCCGTTCGTAGTCACATCCTGTAGGTGGATACTCCTTATCTACCTTCATTGCTAGCGCCTTCAAGAACCTTTTTTGAACTTTCTCCAATTGTTCAATTGATTTTTTCCTTTGAGGGCAACAGGCAGTCGAATCGTATTCAAGCTTTGACCTTACAAAAGCAAAGTACATTGCCTTTAAAGTCTCGACTTTCTTGAATTTTTTACAGGATGTCATAATATAAGACAACATTTGAATAGCTGATCGTACAATATGTTTAATATGGTTTCAAAAAATAGATGAGACTCAAGCCGAATTCCTAGATCCTTGATACAAACGAATCTCGTTAAGCGAGATCCCTCAATTTTATAAGTAAAGAATAACGGATCCTGGCTTCTGGAGGTCATAATTTTGTTTTTATTACTATTAACTATCTGCTCCATGTCACTAAGCCTGCTGAGAATCTCCGGGAGCTCCCTCCGCAATTCAATGTAATCTCTTAGACTAGTTACCTTAATAAATATTTTGATATCATCCGCAAACATGAATTTTTTTTACATTTTTTGACTCTCTTTTATCATTAAGAAATACAGTAGACATTTTGGGCCCGAAATTAGAACCTTGATGTACGTCGTGCGGGCATAGTGCGAGCACACGTTGTGGGTTATTGCGGACGGTCTATATATATATATACATATATATATATATGTATATATACAGATATATATATATATATATATATATATATATATATATATTTGAATGTAGATTGTTAAATAAAAAGCAGGTAATCTCCAGGTGTATAAAAATTAATAGACCCTCTGCAAAACTACCGACTAAAGGCCGCAAGAAAGGTGACAGCAATGAGGTTATGTTTGTAAATCTATGCATATTGCATGATAAGTATTTTACTTACCTCTTATAAAAGGTACGTGCTCTACGATTTCTCCAAACCCTGACACACGTCTTTAACGATCAGGTTAACAAGTTGTCTTAACGAGGTGAGAAAAAATACAGCAAACAAAACAAACTTCGAAATTTCCCATGGGAAATGATGCAAAAAGAAACGAGGCCGAGGGATGAGAAGTCGCGAAGACACTAGTGGCGCGTCGGGCATTTCTGTTGGATCGACGAAGGCTGCTGCGCCATATATGTATTATTCAGGAATAGCGCGCGGTTTTTAAATACCATTAAAAATGGCATTTTTACGCATTTTTAAAATTTATTCAACAATTTTCTGAAATAGATTTTAAATTTGATTTTAAACTTCATTCAATATTAAAAATGAAACTCAAACTATAAACTGAAGTTATCAAAATAAAAAAATATTTAAAGTTGAAATTATTCCAACAGTTTGATCTTTAAAAAAAATTCCAATTCAAATTGAAAATTTTTGAAATATTATGTAAATACAAAACGAAAATTTCTAGTTAATAGAAACTTTTTACGGTGGATCTGAGTTTAATAGCATATTTCACTTCTTGAATTTTTCAGTTTCTTTTTAACTTTCGGCATGACCGTAGAAAAATATTTCAAAACATTTTTCACTCGGTGGAAGCATTTTTAGAAATATTTGTTAACTATTTTCTTTTACACTTTATTTCTTTATAGTTTTTTTATGATTTTGAAATTTTTGGTGTAGTTACTCTGCTGTAAGAATGTTACTTGATGTAAGAATTTTTGTGGTTATACTGGATGTTCAAAAAAAGAACCAAAGATAATAGAAAAAAAAAGTTTAAATAGTTAGAAGTTATTTTTTCCTCTTTAAAAAGTTACATAATAATCAAAAAATTGTCTTGTTAATCCTTCACCGATCGAGTAAAGGAGCATACCAATAAATTATCGTTTTTAAATAAATAAAATGCATTACACATCAAGCAATTTTATAAATGCATTTAATAATGTTATTCATACAAATTTCCTAATTTATGCTTAACATAAAATGGGGAATGTTTCAATTTTTATGAATAAACCATTTTTACAATAATTATAGTTGAAATTAAAGTAATAATAATTATTATAATTTAAAACAACGCTTCTTACTTATGTATTGATGCTATAAATAATGCCTCTCACGAAGTGCGACGCACATTCAATGCATATGCGCCGCATGTCGTGCCTATCACGAAGTGCGATTCATATGCCTCGCACGTGCGTGCCCCTTACACAATGCGGCGCATATGTCTCGAACCCTGCAGGCAAGGCTTGCCTGGCATTCCCTGCGTGTAGCGTACCCGGCACGCTTGTTATCTGGGTTACTATATGTTTACTATCATGAAGAAGGCTACCCAGTGGGGAAAAAAATTAGGGATGTCCTAGAGATGTCTTCGGGACGTCCCTAAGACGTCTTTTGGAACATGTCTTTTGGACATCCTAGGGATGCTCTTAAGACGTCTAATGTCAGTCCGAAAGATGTCCCGAGAACGTCCTATGTCTTTCAGACGTCTTTAGGGCATCTTTAGGATATTAGACGTCTCAGAGACGTTGTTTGGACTGACATTGGACGTCCTAGGAACGTCCCAAGGACATGCTTGGGATGTTCATAGTTTTGTGCCCACTGGGTATGAAGTATCGAAATTACATTCCCTGGCAGATTAGACCCCCGGAGACCCTCAGATAGCTTCACGTGGCTGAATCGATAGAATGCTTTGGCTATGTCGAGATAAATCATATCAACTTGGTTTCCCTCATTAAACGCGTCTAAAATCAATTGTGTTGAAAGCATTAAATTAGTTACTGTGGAGCGTTTAGTTAGAAAACCATGCTGACAATCTGTGATGTCGGATCTAACAGCTGCAGATACATAGTTGGCTAGACAATACTCAAAAGCCTTCGAGGAATTATTTATAACTGATAACGCCCTATAGTTCCTAATATGCGACTCATCTACCGCTTTAAAAACTGGACAGACTCTGGTTTCCTTCCAGAACTTTAGATAGATTCCCTTATCTAGTGCTAGGTTGTAAATATAACACAGCGGGTCTGAAAAAGAGTTCGCACAATTACGGGTCAGGAAGCTCGGTATTAGATATGTACCTAATGTGTATTTTTCTGGTAGAGCCTGTAAAGGTTGTTTACCTTCTAGTGATTACAGTTTAAGTTTAGACCTGAAACTATCACTAACTTTTCACTACCCAGATAGCAAAGTGCGCGCACGGTGCGACGCACGTGCGTCACACCACGTGCGGATTTTCTCGGACGACGTGCGCGCAGGGGATGACACAGCTGCGTCCTCATATGCGTGACAGGTGTGTCGCACGTCGTGAGGGTCGCACGTCATGCGTGCCGGTGCGGGTATGGTGCGTGCACACATTTAAGATTTTTAGAGGGTACAGAAAATATTTGCATTGATATTTTTAAATAAAGAGCAGGTAATTTATCATGAACGTATTTTTTATTATCGATGGAAGGAATATTTGTACATTTTAGTTGAGCATTAGCAATTCAGTTTCCGCAGATTGTCTCACATTTTCTGAATGTAAACAGCTGAAACAGTCTCCCTTTTCCAACTCGTTTTGAGGTTAAAAGCAGGAACCCAACCTAAACGAAACAAAACACTTTCGTGATTTTCGTTCTGTTTCTATACTGCCAAAACGTAACTATATTCACTTCATTTAGGATACGTTATTCAAAATACCGAAATTGTAACGAAAAGGAAATGAAAGATTCGGTACTTTTTGGATAACGCAACGTATAATTTGTCCTAATTTAAAGCCAGGCCAACCAGCGGGACGACAAGTCGCCATAGAAGTCGCAAAGACACTCGTGGCGCGTCGTGCATTTCCGTTGGATCGACGAAGGCTGCTGCGCCATATATGTATTATTCAACGACAGCGCGAGGTTTTTAAATGCAGCTTTCTTCATTACACATGGAAATAGTAAAAATACATGCAAGTGCATTAAAAATTAAAGACGCATTTTTTAACTTTATTAACCAATTTTCTGAAAATTGATTTTAAATTTCAGTCAGTATTAAACATGAAATTTAAAATCCAAATGGAAGTTATAAAAATAAAAAAATGTTCAAAGTTTAAATGATTCCAACAGTTTCATCTTTTAAAAAAATTTAAATTCAAATTGAAAATTTTTGAAAGATTATGTAAATACAAAACAAAAATTTCTGGCTATTTGGAATTTTTTACGCTTTTTTTTCTTTCACCTTATTCTTTTATAGCTTTTTATGGTTTTGACATATTTTTGTGTAATGACACAGCTGTAAGAATGTTACTTGATGTAAGAATTTTTTTAAATATTTTTTCTATGTTCAAAAAAAGAATCAAAGATAATAGAAAAAAAAATTTTTTAAAAGTGGGAAATTATTTTTTTCTTTTTAAAAGGATACAGAATAACAAAAAGAAGTTCTTGTTAATCTTACAGCGACCGAGTAAAGGAACATACTATTAAATTACCATTTTTAAATAAATAAAATGCTAATTTATGCTTACGATAATATTGGGAGTGTTTCAATTTTTATGAATAAACCATTTTTACAATAATTATAGTTCAAATTATAGTTATAATAATTACTGTGCCCCTCACACAGTGCGGCGCATATGCCTCGCACCCTGCAGGTACGGCGTGCCTCGCATCCCGTGCGTGTAACGTGCCCCGCACGTTTGCTATCTGGGTATGTTCGCACGCACGAGGATCTGTCGGTTGTAAACACTCATAAATTATGAATCGAACGCGTCAACAATTTCTTTTGGCTTTTCCAGTTTCACTTCATTGTCATACACAACTCCAGGAATTCCAGATACATCCGCTCTGATTGTAAATTTTACTTCTGTACGTAGATTACTAAAACAGCTGGCCAAGTTACTATTATTACTCATAGAGAGTTTGTGTATGTTCATCTACGCCTATCCGGGACCGATATGGAACACGGGAACAGAAATGAATTGCCTCTAAGTTCAAAAGAAGCGTCTAACCGGGTTTATCCGGGACCAATCTGGGAGCTTACCATATGTCTTCGTATATGAGTACCGTTATGGAAACCTATGAAAAAGCTCCTACATGAAATCCCGCATGGGATTATAACTTTTTTTAAATTAAATGTGTTTTGAAAATTTTGGGCGAATAGTCAATAATCTTAAAAACGCACAAAAAATACTGTACAGCCGTAGCTTTCATATAAAACTACTGCGCACTCCTTAAATATTAATTGCAAACCCATCCATGCAGGAACCTTAATTAAAAACCCATAAGATGAACCGATATAGATTATCATCCTATATTCCTATCTCAGATCGTAATTTGAGACAGGAATTAAAAAAAGGATCCCTTATGGGTACCCACATAGGTTCCAATATAGTTTACTATGTAGGCTTTTTCAGTAGGGATATGTTTATCCGGGTCTATCCGGGACCCATCTGGAACACGGAAACCAAAATTCATTGCCTTCAAATTACAAACAAGCGTCTATCCGGTACGCAACCTCCTGAGGCAAATAGGTTTGACTAAAATGGATGCAAAATCGGAAAGCGGGGATTGAATTGTACTCATTTACAGTGCCAAAATCACTTTCGAACGAAGTCCTAGCTGGTCGGGTTCGCTAGATACAGGACTTTAACCTGTTGCTCGCAACATGTTTGACGGTTTTAGCACATTTTCTTTAAAAATAGTAGTATAGCAAGAAATATTTCAAATAAAAGTTGTTTTCTTTGACAAAATCAATCATTTTTCATTCGTATAATTTGTCGTTAAAAGCCATATTTTTGCCAAAAATGGACAAAAATCATTAAAATTAAACGGAAATTAATTAATTTATTCAAATTTAAATGAAATTTTGTACCTACACGAATGAATTCATTACGTTACATGTTATCACATTGATGAATTATAAATAATGTGAATTGTACTCAATTAATTATCCATGTAATACCCCTCATCATATTTCCGACAGCGTTACCCGTCCTCCTCGAGGAGAGAATAAACGGTATAGAATTTAAGCAAACTTAAAAGCGTGTTAAGTTTTTTAAAAAACGCCTAGGTGAGTTATTTTTAACATTTCCATAACCTCACGAGTTTCCTTTTGCATGAGAAAACGTTAAACTGTTATTACACTGAAAATTTACTTTCCGTCTAATTTTAAAAAGTGTTGAAAACATTAGGTCATTTTACTTCACAATGATACTAGTTGAAAACATTCCGCCCAAATGCCTACACAACGTAATTAGAGCTAAGGTTTGCACGCCTTGTGGAAAAAAATTGTGTTGGAAAAAAAGAAGATAGGATTCTTTCTAGTAACTTGAAGATATGGAGATCTAATCAGAAAGTTGGTAAAACGTAATTTCAATATTATGGATTCTCATTTTCCCGTAAGCATTTGCCCTATATGTAAGCTAAGACTTAACGAACATGAAAATAAAAATTTCAAACGGCCGTTCCAAGAAATGCCTAACTATAAGAATATGTACCTTATTAAATCTACTCGAGCTACTCAATTTTTATATTCTCATTCATGAGAGTGAAATGTGATAGTCCAAATTTGCGATCTCTGGTTTGTAACGAATCTTTACGTTTCGGCACTCACAGATTATGAAAATCATAAAATTTTGTCTGTGTCCGTCTGTCTGTATGTCTGTCTGTATATTTGTATGTCTGTATGTCTGTATGTCTGTATGTCTGTATGTCTGTATGTATGGTTACCTGAATGTTGTAGCCACGCTAACTTTTGATGGATTTATCGAATCGAGTCAGCCTTTGATAACATTTTTAATGGCCCCAAAATTAAGGTTGAGTTCGTTAACCAGATATTTTGGATAAAAATGAAAAAAGTGAGCATATTTTGAAAATTTTTGAGACCACTTTTTTTTAAGATTTGAAAATTCTATGTACGTTTATTAGTACGCAAAAAGACAAGCCATTTATCCTAATGATATTTATCGAGAACATCAAAATTATCAGAGTTATAGCATTTTCAAAATCCAAAAAAACAAACGAAAATTAACATTTTAAGCCGAACAACGCACGATATGCGAAAATTCATGAGGAGAAAAACGTCTGTTTTTGAGAGCCGTATAAGATTATCATAAAAACTTTTAGAATTTTTTCAAAAAATCCAAAATTCAAATTTTGATTGCACTCAAAATAATAAAAAATCAAAAACTCCATTTTTCTGTGAAACTATGCAAGATAAAAAAAATAAAGAGATAAAAGTCTTGCACCTACAAAAGATCTACAAATTTGTTATGAATTATATTTTGATAGGATTCGTAGTTTTTGTTTTATTCGTGAAAACAATATAAAAAATTAAAAAATTAAATTTCTGGACAAACGACACAAGGTATGAGAAAAAAATGAATAGACTTAAGTTGTTCATGCAAAAAACAGCTCAAAATTTGTTCAAAAGCAATCATCTGTATAACTTAGTTGTTGAGCACGAAGCACGAGTATCGCAATGAGAATGTAATCGTCAAGGCGATAGGTGGTTTGAGAACCCTCTTTAAAGTCAAATTGAAAAAAACATGTTTAATTTCACTTTATGATTGTAATTTATGAGGGGTTTGAATCACAGTATTTGATTTGCACGCTCAAACTGGGCGCATTTTCAGGGCAGCTGAGAATAAAAATTAGTGCAAAGTAAGGAGAAAATATTAATGTCATCATGAAAAATAAAAATTGAACATTATTTTGCAATATCTGAATAAGCAGTACCAGATCGAGGTACAGAAGTAAATATAATATACATTAGACATAAGTGTTGAACATAATGTAGAAAAGTTCACATTTTTGACAAAATCGAGTGCGAAGCACGAGATGCGTGATAAGAATGTGTTCGTTAAAGCCGAAGGAGCTTTAACAAAAGAGAATTCACAATCATCAAATTACAGTCGTTAACGCTTTGATCTTTAATTTTAAAAGGTCTGTGCACAAATGTGTGGAAAATACAAAGACCGAGCGCGAAGCGCGAGAACCAACCGTCGCGCGCCCTAGGCGCGCTCAAACTGGCGAGCCGCGCGCGCAGCGCACAAGGAGAATGTGCCCGCGCAGCGGGCATTTTTTATATGGATGTTACTGCTATATATGTTTGAAAGCAAGATATAATGGACACGAAACAATTGATAAAGGTGCTGGTCATAAGCGAAAATCATCAAATAAAATTGATGAATCTAATGGTTTATTTGAAATTGTTCCACATTAAAAATACTAAAAAAAAGTGAAATTCAAGATAAAGAATCACAATCAATTCTCATATGTAAAAACTGTTTTTCTACAATTGATTTTAAATTAATAATAATTGTAAGTGGACAGCAACAGTTTTCTCTGCCTGTTCATACTGTTTTGTACCATTATATTGCTTATGGAATAATGATGAAGAAGAGTAGAAATTTCCCAAGTGAGCCTACGATTTTTGATGTTGGAAGCAAAATTAAAACTAAGTATTGGAAAATAAGCTACTCATTACTATAAGAGCATGTTATACATTTTTTTAAGAAAAATGCATTTGTTTATTTACAATGTCTGATTAAACTTTTCTGCATCGTTTGATTAATAAATTATTATTTCGTAAACTATTCACGGAAAATTGATGAAAATTTCAGGGAATGGTGAAAAATTAATGCATTTAACAATAAAATTCTTAAAAACGTGCTATTTGTTATTGTTGCTAATTTATATGATTTTTTAATAAACAAATGGCGATTTAACCCTGTTCTACACACGATATTTGAATTTTTTGTAAGTAGTGGGAAGCCTGAACGCTTAAGATCCAGAAATCGTTTCAACTTTTTTGTGCTCGCTCTTTGGGTTAGTGATAAATAATATTGTTTAGCGCCGCGAGCCGCGTGCCGCGATACCCGCTCGAGAGGCGTGCGGCCACAAGGGCATCTCAGCATTCCATGAAGCACGGAATATTCCGCCTATATACAGTTCATCAGAATTATGAAAATATCAGAAATTCTTATTTTACGTCTAAGGCAGTATCATTCGTTTTTTCCTTCAAGACTGTGGACAAAATTGAGAACGCTTGCTTTTCCACTAGAAAAGTGGATTCGGACTGCGAAAAGCTCGTCGGAGAATTGGAAAAGCGTTTTAAGAGTACTGGAGCTAGCGAGACGTTGAAAATTCACGCAATCTTGAGACATTTATCGCAGTGTCTGACGTACTTAGATAAAAGCGGTCTCGGCATATGGTCCGAACAACCTGGCGAAACGATCCACAATGTATTTCAATAAATTATTGGAACAGACACAGAATAAATATGATAGAAGATGAAAGATATTTATCCAGTTTCAAAAAAGCAGTGGTGGAGTTCTCTTCGTAGCACCTTTAATCATAATTATATATTTGAGTTCATTGTTTTATTGTATTAAATATGAATTATCAAATCTTGTTCTTAAAAATAAATATTAATCTATTAAATCTACCCTGCAATATTTATTTAATTACAGTAGGTACTTTCATTTAAATTTGAATAAATTAATTAACTTTCTTTTAATTCTAATTAGTTTTGACAATTTTGGCAAAAATATGGCATTTAACGAAAAACTATACAAATGAAAAGTTATTGCTTTTGTAAAAGTAAACAACTTTTGTTCGAAACATTTCTTGCTATAATTAATATTTTTCAAGAAAATCTGCTAAAACCGTCTTCCGATTTTGCATTCATTTTAGTCAAAACTATTTGCCTCAGAGGTAGGCGTGCCGGGTTTATTCGGGACCTATATCTGGAAGTTTACCATCGAAGGAAGAAACAATTCCTACGAACAAATGACAATAACAAATTCGATCGGTAAATCGACTCGACCTGTCGCGCCTCCTCCTAGTCTTTTTTTTCATAATTAAGTAGTGCGGAATATTTTTATCGTACGAAAATGTCCTACGCCTGCATTAAATACTCCTATCTATGTACGAATGCGGGTTTAAGGCACCCCATGACGGAGATAGTGCATCAAAGCCGTATGAAAAGTTTTGATCCGAGCAAAAGAAAGGAACAATTATTTTGGGTCGCTGCCCTGATTTTCTGATTTTGTATACCATGTTCTGATTTTGCACGCCCGAAAACTGAACATTCGTAGGATTTTACTAATATTTAAAAAGGAAAAAAAAAACATAGAAAAATTCAATAATTTTGTCAAAAACAAAAAAGTCAATCTTTTTGGTTGAAAATTCAACTTTTGTTCAAAATTTGTC
>CAKNWT010308680.1:0-15751 GCA_932066315.1 Andricus coriarius | reverse complement strand
ATTCATGTAATAATTACTTATAGAAATATGATATACAATAATGTAGGACTCGAAATGAAAAAAAATCGATCATTTCTAAATCTTATTAACTTCAAAAAAATCATTGACTGTTAACTGGTCGGCGCTGCCCCTCCTTACCCTACGCTGTATATCTATACCAGCAGATAACTTGAGCGTTTTTATTAATAATGTAGCCGGCATCGCCAGATATAGTTATATAAATCGCTAATGATAATTACAATGCTTCTACTAACAAGTCCAAAGCAGTTATTCAAAGAATAAATATTTTAACCCTTTAACGGTCAAGCCTATTTTCTCGGTTTCTATTGAGTATACTATGACTCATAACCACCTCACGAGATGCGGAATAGTCCACTTTGATATAGTGCACGTATTTATTTTGCAGAATTCTAAGTTTTTTAGTTGACAATGAGGAAAATCGAAAATACTGAACGTTGCTCAGCTGCAGCAGTGGCCGTTAAATGGGTAAAGAGGATAAAAAAGTTATTTACGTGAAGACCAAAAAAGACTGTCGGATAGCTCCGACTGGGGAGAAAATCGTAATGTTTTGTCATTTTATCCTAACTGAACAAAGGAAAATGTATATTTTTAAATGAAGTGTCTCGTCGTATAGTCTAATATTTGAGTGAGTATTTTTGGCCTAGTTTATTAAATCTTGAAATTTCAGTTTTGAAAATGGCGTCTAGTCGTCCGGAAAAATTGGTGGAGTAGAAAAAGGGAATGGACTAGTCCCGAATTTTCAGGATATGGAAAGTCTAGCCACACCATGTTTAAAAATGACTTTTTTATTGCCTTTCATACTTTTTAATAATACGGCGATTACACAGCTCCATACAAAAAATTGAGAAAATTACCCCTGGAGTCTGACTATGTCTATCATATATTTCGGGGTCGCTGAATCCAAATTCGGGGTCCGTTTGGCTCCATCACGTCAGATTTCGTCCATAACCTCAAAAGACATGAAAATCGCTGATTTCAGATGAAACATGATTTGTACCTATGAAAAGTGGTCATATCCTATGTTTTCGAGGTCGCTGAGTACGAACCCAGAGTCGTTGTGGTTCTATGACGTCACGCTTCGTCCCTAACCTCAAAGAAAAACGGTGAATTGGTAATTTTATGTAAAACATGTATTTTTTCAATGCACCACAACAACTCCGAATTCGTACTAAGCGACCTCGAAAACATAGGATATGACCAGTTTGCATTAAAAAAATATATGTTGTACCTAAAATTACCAATAAACCGCTTTTTTTAGGTTAGAGACAAAGTTTGACGTCATAGAATCTCAATAACTCCGAATTCGTACTCAGCGTCCTCGAAATCATAGGATATGACCACTTTTCATAGTTACGAATGATGTTTCACCTTCAATCAGCGATTTTCATGTTTTTTGAAGTTAGGGACGAAATCTGACGTGATGGAGCCAAACGGACCCCGAATTTGGATTCAGCGAACCCGAAAATATATTATAGACATAGTCAGACTCCAGGGGTAATTTTCTCGATTTTTTTGTGTAGCTGTGTTATCGGTAATATGTTTAACCAACAATTACGCATTACTTTAGTACGTCCTGATATACCAGAAGGGTAGTTTGAATGGTCTCGCCAAGCTAACACTCCTTTCAAACTCATCAGGTCGTAAGCCGCATGCGAAAATGCCTAAAAGAAAGCGTTTCCCACTTGGAAAAAAATGGACGACATAAGCTACATAATCCAATTAAGTGACAATGAAAACGGAACCTTAAAATTATTATTTTCACCTATTTTTGCCGTATTTAATTAAAGTAAACGAGACGATCCTCAAAGAATGTGGTACGGAGGAGACACTAGTAAATATATGGGAAAGAAATCAGTTAAGGTGGTTCGGACATCTTGAAAGAATGAAAAATGAACGACTGACCAAACAGGTGTATAAAGGTGAAGTACATGACACAAGGCCCAGAGGTAGACCGCCGAAAGCATGGATAGAGTCTGTAAATGAGACATTAATCCGAAGAGACATAAGAAGCCATAAAAACAGGAGAACTTGCATAACAAGATGCATGGACGTAGAGGAAGCAGGCCGAGTATGCCAGAACAGAAAAGTTTGACGACAGATAGTTTATAAAAAGAATGTGAGTAGAGTGAATGACGCCTGAAACAAAGACCTTGGATACTAATGGGCCCAAGTGGGGAACCACACATAACAATTTTGTGAGGCTTTCCACGTGGGGTGATCGCTAGAGAGATTGATCAGCAACCTGGGTCGGAGCAGTGTTGCGGAATGAACGTGTTGTTTTAATAAACAACGCGAGCGCTTTAGATCAATCTAAAATATCTATACCTTACACCTATATACCTATCTACCCTATACCTATATACCCATCCACATACTACTATTTTCCAACCGAGCAATTCACGCCTACCCCGAAAGGGAAACGGCTTAATGGTATAATAATAATAATAAAAATAAAGTGGGTTACGACCAGGGGCATGACACGATTATTATGATTATAGTTCCCAAGTTGACTCAGCGGGGAAAATGCGAAACTGCAGCGCTGATCGACTTTCGCCCAATTATCTTGTTTAAATTTAAATCAAATATTAGAATTCATTAACTTTTTTAATTATATTCACATTTATAAAATATTAAAGCGATATAAACTTCTGTTTTCGCAGTTCTAAATTAAACAAATATAAGTTAAGCATAAAAGGTCTAATTTATGATAAAAATATTTTATACTTTTTTATCTTTATATTTATATTATGCACTGTGATTAGGTATATCTAAATACGTAAAATAACAGGTAAACTAGTAAAATACATATGTCCAACAGAGGGCATTTACCAAAAAAAGCAAAAATTCTAAAACTTTTTATAACATTATTACGTTAGGCGGGTTACAATTAAAGGGATTTCAAAGGTTATATTTTGACATCGGATGTTGACACGTCCATTTTGGTTATTTTGAGTCTTATGAGTCTTTTGTCAAAATTTAAACACAACATTTTGGCGAAAGGCGTTCAGCGCCACAGTTTCGCTGTTTCTCCACTGAGTCAAGTTGGGAACCAACTTCTTGTAGGCTGAAATGGCTGGCATGACATACCCTGGTTACGACCTTCTAAACACTTAACCCTAACATTTCTCATTGTCTTTCCTGTAAAATATAATTTTTATAGCTTACGACCTTATGCAACTGGATGGACGATAAATAGATATATTTATTTATATGTTTCGGTTTTGATTTCTTGGGAATCGAACCGAAGGGCCTATGACAAAGCCACCGAACGCGTCCTCGGGTCGCGGATAGAGGGTTCCTGTACATAGGGTTTCTGATGAATATGGTTACAATAACACAGGGCCACAAAATCTAAACCCTTGCAACACGGACCAGACTAGGTGGCTCTTATGTTCTCGGGGTCGCTGAATTCGAATCCGTTGTCCGTTTGGTCTCATCAGGTCAGGGTCAAGGTCAATTCAAAGTCAAACTTACAAAATTGATCGCTAACCAATTAAATCAGGGTACCTATAGGTTTTCGGGGTCGCTGAATTCGAATCCGTTGTCAACGTTCGGTTCAAGGACAAACTTACAAAATTCATCTCTAACCAATGAAGTCAGGGTACGTATAGGTTTTCGGTGTCGCTGAATTCAAATCCGTTGTCTGTTTGGTCCCGTCAGGTCAGGGTCAAGGTCAGTTTAAGGTCAAACTTACAAAATTTATCGCTTACCAATTAAGTCAAAGTACATACAGGTTTTCGGGGTCGCTGAATTCAAATCTGTTGTCCGTTTGGCTTGACCTTGCATAATTTGACAAAAATAATGTTATGACTGAATGGCACATGATTTCAAATTAATTAAAATTAGATGTCTTCACAATTTTATTGTATAGTCAAGCTAGCTCATTCTCAGGATTTGAAACATACATTTTCTTCCAGATAAGAATAATGATTATAGGATGTGATCGGCGACCCGTGTCAGAGCAGTGTTTTGAAAAGAGTTTGCTGTTTAATTAAGCAAGACGTGAATTCTAGAGTGATCTCAAATGTATCCCTTCTCTTGCATATCCATTACTTATCCTTAGCATCACGCTTACTTCTAAAGGGGTTTGGCTTATTGGTATGATAATAGGAATAATAATTATAATGAAGAAGATAACCCCTTCGTCTTTTTTTAAATGTATATCCCCACTTGGCGAAGAGAATGAACGAACAACACCTAGCAGGCATAAGAACTCGAGTGAAAATAATTCAAATTGACAAAGTCTTCAGCTACCCCCCTCCTCCCCCCACCCCGCCACCAATTACGACATAAACAAGACATGCTCAAAAAGTTTTCTAAAGCTCGCTCCTGGCCGCTAGCGAGACTTAACTTTATGCTTTAAAATTCAACTCAAGACAAGGTCAACAATATCCCAAAATACCCCCAAGGCCTCCGAGGGTCATCACTAATCCGATTTAAATTTTACAGAATGTTGATATTATTCATCTTCGTGATACTAATTTTTTTCTATCAATAATTTTGTTCAACTGCCGTCATTATTTTCTTTGCTTGGCAAATCTAAAAATTTCAATTTATCCCTATCACCTTCAGTTCACCAGACACTTGTAGGAAATTACCATTTTAATCTTTCCATACAAAAATTGATGTACTTATAGTTGTTGAGATCGACAGATTCCGAATTTTAAATTTAAAAATCATTTTTTACAAAATTAAAAAGTTAAATTGGTTTTAAAATTTAAAACCTTAACATATCTCAGCTATTTGGTCCCAACCAAAGAAACGTTCCCAGCCAGAAACGTTCTTCGATGAAGACACTCCAAGCTACGCAAACCTCTACCGTCTTTATCTCGAGGGAGGTATATTCGAGGTATGGAAGATCTAGGATGATGAGTTCGATGGATTGTCATCATCTTGCGGATGTTTCGGTCGAGCTGCTTCGACTCATCGAAGTTCTATTTTAATGCTCCAAATGTGTAGATGAGTATAGAAACAGCCAGCATAATGGTGGCCTGGATCTCATTCTTCCCAGATAATTCAGAAGCCCAAATTTTTCTAAGAATTTGGCGATACCTTCTTTGGAAAGCTGCTTCTACTACAAGCACATCTTGTGTTCTCGCTTGCGATATTTCAAGATATGCATATGTCTCTGCATCACCGAGATGTTGAATGGTATTTCCGCTTATAAGTTGAACATCCTGATCGTCACACGACGATGTAGTTTCTAGTCTTACTTGGTGTAGGTGGACGAAGGCAAACTTGTCCAGTTGTTAATAATTTATTTGATGTTATTGTTTCCCTTTGATTGACCTTCGGGCTTCATTGATCATCGCATGGAATCCTCCCAATGCTTCTGCTCGTTCAAGGTTCCTTTTCTGTTTATGAGTTTTGGGGGCTACCTTTTGGCTTGTGTGGTGACTCATGTTGTCGCTTGTTCGTGCCTTGGTGGGGGGCTGCCGGGCTCCCTTCTCTGAGAGAGCTCAGTTACTATCAAGGTGTAGGCTGGGTGGCTGGTTTTTCGGGGTTGCAACGATGGGAGATCAATTGTGTGTGTTAAAGTCCGTGGCTCTTCAAGTCTCAATTCAGTTCAATGATTTCCCGACTCGATCGTCTTCTGGTGTTGCGGGAAGTGACGAGTCGGATGACGTATCACCTCCGGTCGCGTCGGGATCGATCGTTCGGTGAACGATCGTGGTCGTAGCTTCCGGAGGCTACATCTGTGCCAATTTTCACCAACAACCAAAACCTTTTTTTGGACACCAAGGGAGTGGTCCAATGGATATACTTGGGGACTCGTATGCCGGACTCAATCGGTAATAGGTATTTAGCGACTTTGACATGACCGAGCATGGTTCCTTCGCTAGCCCACGCCAGTCCGTCATTAATTCAAAACACCAGTCCTAAGCTCATGCCAATCGCCTCAGAGTACTTATTTACCACCGCCTCAAGGATATCAAGGTCCATTTTTTGAGAGTCAAAGAATTTAAGGTCGTCCATATATAAAATGTTGTTAACCTTATTTACTCTTCTATTCGGTGCACCACATAGTTAACCAGAGCTATTCCCTCGGTGCACAACAGATAGACGCAAGACGGAGATGCAGAAAATTATTTGACTGCGAGAGTCTCCTTGTAGGACCTCCCTCTTATGAATAATATAGCTGGTAATCACCTGTCTTTTATCAGATGCTACGACAAATATTTTCCGTCACAAGAGCTTTTTCAAGCATCTCACTATTCTTGGATGCACCTTCAAGCACTCAAGGAGCTTGATAACTAGCTCATGGTTCATGTTATCGAATGCCTTATGGTAGTCAATCCACGCCATGGACATATTGCGTTGGTGCCTGATCGAATCCTGGGAAATACACCTGTTTATTTACAGGTTCTCTCTGCAATCTGCCAGCGCTCTCTTGTATCCACGTTGTTTCACTACTGCACTCCATACCGGCTCAAAAGATGTTAATATCCTTTCTTGAACGACGCAAGTGAATAACTTGTAGCTGATGTTTGAAGAAGCTATAAGCCTATAGTTCTTTGGAAGTACATATACAAGCCAGATGTTGGTGCGTAGAAGTGAACTTCTTTCACCAAAAGTTGTTGATTTTATCTGGCCCTGGCACTGGAAAGTTCTTAGTTCTAGCGATAACTTTCTTCACTTCTACAGCGGTAATTGGTAAACACTTCTCCTCTGGACGCTGCAACCGTTGCCTTTGGCAGAAGTTACAAAAGAGTGATATATCTGAAGCGTCTTCATCTATCGGATAAGTATCTCCATACACTTGCTCCCAAAAGACTTGAATCTCTTCTCGACTAAGCAGATTTTCAACGGCACATGACGTTTTATTGAACAGGCGGGAAGGATGAACAGAAAAGGTGGCATTTTCCTGAACCGACTTTACCCGCCATTCAAGGCGTTTGTCCGGGGCCATTGCCTGGTCGTCTCCTCGATTCAGTCTATTGTCACTCCCAGCTGAACCATGGCCCCCATCCGAGAGAGGCCTATTGCGGATGGCACTCCGAGATCCTGGTGACGTAACCGCATAATTCGTTGCATTGGAGAGTTAGCCCAGTGCAACGTGGCTGACTGTAAGAGCCGGAGTTTTTAATGTTTATAGCACAATATGTCGAAGGCATTTTGTTATGAATTGGATTTTTTAAATAGTCTGCCTGCTTTTTTATTGCACCATCCACGGACCTGATGACAGCTAAGTGCATGAATATTATTATTTTATTGGCCCACCTACAACCCACAAATACTTATGACCTGGTACTGGTGTGGAACGTGTGAGTGACTTGTAAGGGTGGAAGCTTAGGAGGTGAGTATGGTTGTATCGGGGGAATTGGGGAGGTAAAAATTAATTTTCAACGTATTTGTGGGGTGGCATTTAGTTAAATAGAGAAATTGAGGTTAGCTTGGCAAGGGATCGGGGGAGTTTGTGGTCAAGAGCTTTGGGCCTTCGAGGGGGACAAGGGTGGTTCTCTTAGTGCTGGAGGATGTTAAGGGAGAGAGAGGGGTGCCTGCAGTGGCTGTGAGAAGTTGAGTAAGTGGGATAAAGGGCGGCAAGTGTCTTGAGAGACATATGTCGGTTGCAGAACGGTCTGCATAGAGACTTTACAGTTACCGACGGAAGAGCGGGACGTAAGAAAGCCGGAGGTTGTCAGTGAGAGTGCTGGCAAAGCTGTTAGTGAAGTTGACCAGGAGGAAATTTTCCATTCATCACTATTAACAACAGTGCGTGGCACGGTGTCGAGCGGCGCGTCGGGGAAAGAGAAATAGCCGAACTGCGGGAACGAAGGAAGCGAGAAGGTGATGGTGAGAGCGTTTAGCGGAAGTGAGGATCTCTTAAAGAGGAAGAGAGACAGCCAAGAGAGTCCGGAAAAAGCGCGGTAGAGTGATCTTTTAAAAAAAGCGAAAGAACGCGTAGGTCATCCCCTCCCCCCGCCCCCAACTTGAGGGGCAGTCGGAGAGGGAAACTCTCGGGATGCTGATAGGCGTGATCAGGGCAAAAGGAAAAGTAGGTTAAAAAGCTGAGGGATAAAGTAGAAGGCTTAGAGAGGAGGTGGTGTCGTTAAGGAAGGCAAAAGAAATCAAGATGAAAAAGATGGAATAGGAGATTAGGATGTGGAAGGAAAGGACGGAGAGAAGGCTCGAGAAGGTGGAAAACAGGTCGGAAATGGAAGGAGGTGATAGCGGGAGGACGAGAAGAAAGGTATTTGGGAAAGGGAAGAGAATATGATAGAAGAGAAAATGGGAGAGTGTCGGAATGAAAAGGAAGAGAGGGTGGATAGGGAAAGAATAAGAGCACTGGAGCTGAGAATGGAAAAAAAAGAGAAGGCGGACAGAAGAAATAATATTGTAATAAGAGGTTTGAAGGTAAAGAGCATTGAAGAAAGGGAGAGCGTGGAAGATCTGCTACAGAGCATAGAGTGGGTAAAAGGCAATGTAGAGAAAGTGAGGCTGGATGGGAGAAAGGCGAAGGAAGTGGCGGTTGTAGAATTGGAGAGCTGTGAACAGAAGTTGGAAGTAATGCGGAATAAAAATAGGATAGAGGATAAGGGGGTTTTCATCAATCACGATTATACGAGGAAGGAAAGGGAAAGGTATCGGAAAATAAAAGTGGATAGAGAGAAAGGAATGGGTTAGAATAGAGCCAAATCTGCCAAGGGGTTATAGGTGAAGACCCCAGGTGGCTGTCGGAGTGAACAAGAAAGGAAGGGCTAGTGGGGGAATTATACCGGGGGTTAGGGATGGATCAGAGTAAGAAATTCATGGAGAGGGCGAGGGAGAGGGCGTGCAAATGAGGACAATAAAGATAGGAGGGTTGACATGTAAGTTGCTGACAGTGTACAATAAGGATGGGATGGAAAGAAATTAATTTGAGGATGGGGAGAGAAGGCTGCCTTTAGAGGGAAGGGGAGAACTTCGAAAGGAAATCGAAGGATAAGATAATAAATAAGGAGGGGCAGATTCCAAGGGACTGGATGGAGGATAGAGGCTGGCCGGTGGCGAATGGTATGGTAACAGGGGACGAAGAGAGAGAAAATACACATATGTAAGTAAGGTAGAAGTATTGATGATAGACTATGTAGTCATGAATATAGAGAAGTATCAGGAACAGTTAGGGGATATTCACATCAAAGGTGAGTCGGTGGAAAAGATATGGGAGGATCTGCAAGAGAAACTGAAAGGGTGTGTGCACAAAAGAAGGTATTAGGAAAGAAAAAGAAAGAAAAAGAAAGAAATTGTGAAGTTGTGGTGGGATAGGGAATCTAAAAAGATGAAAAGGAAGGTAAAGAGGAAGTACAAGAAGTGGAAAGAGGAAACTGCGAGAAGAGAGGAGTACGTAGAAATGAGAAAGGGGTTTAGATTGATGTGTTGGAAGAAAGACCGTGAAGATAGGGAGTGAGGAGTGGAGGGAGTTTTTTAATTAATCATTTCAGAACTCAGATTCAAGGAAGAGAGATGATGGGAGTAGAAGAACGAGGCAGGCAGAGATGAAGGATTTGAATGACAACGCAATAGAGAAACAGATAAGGAAGTTAAGGAGGTCAAAGGCAGCACGGCTGGGCTGGGTACAGCACGAAGCGTGGATGTTTAGTACACAAGCGGTTAAGGAGAGGCTTAAGGAGGTAGGAAGGAAAGTATGGAGGGGGAGCGATTCCAGGGCGGTGGAGAGAGGGGTTAATACTGTGACTGTATAAGAAAGGAGATAGGGATAGGCAGGAAAATTATAGAGGGATTACGCTAATCAATACGGCGTATAAAGTACGCGCGATGGTGGTGGCGGAGAGGCTGCGGAATTAGGGCGGGTATAAGTACTATCAAAAATATCTACGTTCTGCAGAACGTGGGAGTGGACGTGGGAGTGGAAAGATGCCTGATCGAGAGGGTAAGGGAGATATATGAAGTAATGAAGGATACGGTAAGAGAAGGGGAGGGGATTTAGGAGGGATTCTGAATGGATAGGAGGCCGGAGTGATATGAGGAGTTAGGGTAGGATTGGTTAGAATTTGGTCACTCGCGTATGCAGATGACATTGTGTTTATGGCAAGAAGCGAGGTGGCCTTAAAGGATATGATAAAAAGGTTAAGAAGATAACTGGATAAGAAAAGGAGGTGGAAGGGTTAAGGGAAGGGGGTGAAAGTGGAAGTGGGAGAGAAAAGTAGTGCAGGGAGTAAAGAGTTTGTTAACCTGGGCTGCTTGTTTCAGAGAAATGCGGGAGTGGACGGTGACGGTTGGAGGAGTGCGTGGAGATGGAGAGGAGAGGGGTAAGCATGGAGGTATTGATGCATGAAAGGAGGAACACAAGTACAGTAGCGTGGTGAAGGGGGTGTTGGGTAAGATGGAGAAGAAGAGAAGGAATGAGGAAGAGTAACGGAGAAGGAAAGATGGTAAATAGGAGAGGAAGTACATATACGTAAAATGTAAATATTGTAATTAGTAGATAAGTATTAGGTATTAGCCGCGGATGCAGATGTTGGCAATGTGAGGCAAACGTCATTCGCGTCGTCATAATTCGCGAGCATTCATCCTGGAGAGCCCTATAGGGATATAACTTTCATACTGGAGATCCCACTTATATAGATCCATATTTGTTACAAACTTTAGTTCCAATGCTAACGATTGAGACCAACAATTCAAAATATTAATTTTATTTACATGAAACATCTGCCGTGTACGCCTTCTGAATAAGATGTCGCGAATTTCGACTTTCCAGCTTTTCCAAGGTTTTTTCGAACCTTGCGTGAACGTTCCTCGTGGAGAAGCCTAATATTATTGTTTAAGGAACGCTTATGTCTATTATTTGTACGTGTTTAGAACGTTTATCTAACCATAGGACATCTGAACGATTGTGCCTGACTAGGGGGTCAGTCAGAATAGTCCTGTCCCAACAAAGGAGATGGTGTTCATTCTTTAGTATTTCAACTGGGCTATATTTGCATTAAGGCCTAAGACTCTACAGTAAGCCAGTATTCAGGGCAATTTGTTGGTGAATGATCCCAGCAACATCTTTATGTCTGCACTTGTATTCTTGCGATGCTAGCATCTTACAGCCATCGATGATGTGCTCGATGTCCTCATTAGGATCTCCACAAAGGCGACATCTGTCAATCAGTGCCGCCATATTAAGGATATGTTTTTGGTGATTCCTTGTATTTATTTCCCTGTCCTGGATAGTAGTGATAACCTCTCCATTGAGCAGCTAGCTGTTTGGCATTGAGATGTTCGATGTTCCGGAAATCAATAGCTGCAAGTTTTAAGAGGTATACAGGAACTGCATATCTGTAGTCGCAGAGACGCATTTAGACGGGGATGATTCTGTTAAGCCTCGCAGGGTCAGTCATGGACCAGGAGACTAAACCAAAGGAATATGTTAGGAGAGGAATCGCATAGGTGATAGTTGCCTTTGTGATGTTTTCTGCACTGACACCGGACGCCAAAATCAATCTGAGGAGACCCGAAAATGCAGTCTCAATCACCTTTTTAATTGCAGAGTGGAGCGGAACCCTCGCCTACAATATGCCAAGATACCTGTACGATTCTTCATCAGTCATCACTTCAATCACTTCTACAAGCTAAAGCAGCTTTCTGCATTGGTCCCAGCTCACAGATATCCTGATTTCATAGCATAACTGCAGCAAGATATTAGGTAGGCTGTTCAGTTTCAACTCTGAGCTTGCATAAATCTTTATGTCGTCCATGTACTGTAGGTGAGTGAGTTGAGACTCAGACACTCCCACCTCAATTTGAAACTAATAGGACGTATTGTTGAGTGTCCAACTCTTGGGGTTCAATGCTCAACAAAACCATAGTTCGCTGAATGAATACCTTGAAAGATTCCTCTTTTAATGGGCAAGAACCGGTTATCCCTCATCACCCCACGACTAAAACATTTAATCCTTGTGCACCATGTATGCATAGCGTGATCCAGAAATTCGATGACACCAGGACAAGTCGTATATGTCAAAAAGACCTCAAGTAAATAATCGTGGGGTATTGAGGGAAATGCCTGTTGACAGTCAATGTAGGCCACGACTTGGATAGAAACCTTTTTGTTCTTTGGAGAGAACATTGTTCTCCTCACAATATTTGTAGACGAAGTCAGATATGATAGCCGGTTGACACTTATAGAAGTGGTTACAGTCTGTGACGGACTCAAGACGATGATTCGGCAAAAGTCTCGTGTACCCTAAGGACACGGAGCGCCCCAAGGACTACCGCCCTCTGCATTTTTCCCGCAAGTGTCTTAGAATTTTTTCGAAACGCAGGGATGCTTTTCAGGCTATTGAATAGAGAAAGCTTGGTACCTCTAAGAGCGCTAATGATCAGGACGCTAAGGTTAACGGATGTAGGTTGTTCCCGCATGAGTTAGGTAACTAGATAGTATGTGTCCTAGAGGTTCGGGGTGTGCGTGAAATGCTCTGCAGCTATCATCGGGAATGTTTTGACTCAAAATGTGGCGGCGGTATGCTAACATGGGAATGATACCGTCTTGACGCGCCAAAATAAAACCCTCCGTGCCCGTCTTCAATCCGGGTGATTTGAGGAAAGCAAACGTTACCTCATACCATCGACATCGGCATCGATCGATAATGTTTGATGAATTTTGCTCACCCCTGTTATTGAATTGAAGGACAAGTGTTTCAGCAGCTTCCTCCGCTGATTTTATAGAGAAACGCTCCTTTGCCCACTTCTTCGTGTTTCCTGACCATTTTAAGAAGAGCATCTCGTCCATTTGCGACTATATGTACTGGCCCCAAAATAATCCTGTTCTAAAGAAATTTGAGATTCAGTATTCCGTGACCACCTTGTCGGCGTGAGATGAACAGTCGCGGAACAGACGACTTAAGGTGCATGCTTTTGTTCATGTGCATAACCGTCCATGACTTGATATCGAGGGATCTGAGCTTGTTCTGTATCCATGAAACCACTCTAAATGAATAAAGTACTACCGAGACGGCAAGCATGTTCGTTTCAGATAATTTGTTTCTTATCGACAGTTCAGAGGACCAAATCTGTCAGATAAGACTTTTGTATCTACATCGAAGAGCATTCCTTATAGATGTTACGTGTAGGTCTCTCAAGCGCCAAGGCGTCGTATAGCGCTTCCATCGACGAGGTTAGAGTCGTCGAGGATTCCATTAAGTAATCCTCGCTTCC
Source organism: Andricus coriarius (assembly GCA_932066315.1). Classification (NCBI taxonomy): domain Eukaryota; kingdom Metazoa; phylum Arthropoda; class Insecta; order Hymenoptera; family Cynipidae; genus Andricus; species Andricus coriarius. The sequence goes on along the minus strand of CAKNWT010308680.1, from coordinate 2,587 downwards.
AGGTTTGCTGCAGATGTACCGTTGGAAATGGCGAAGTGCGAGAGATAGTGGCAATAATGTGAAGCAAGCGAGGAGAGGGCTCACGGTGTCGCCCTGAAACACACCTCTCTGAAAGGTGACGTTGTAAGTTGTCACACGATGTTTTCCAGATGACCTTTCCGGTAGTCAATTCAGGCTATCGATAGGTAGCACTGATAGGCTGGTGCGTCTCAGCAGATAAATCTATCGATGAGCAGGTTCTCCCGACATCCTGACATGCCTTTATTTAGGTCGCGTTGTTCGTGTGTCTCTCGCAACACATGTCCAATTATCCGAACAATCCTATCATTTAGGATAGCTGTGAAGATCTTATACAGGGTGTGCAGCCAAGTTATTGGCCTCTAATTCTTATGGTTAGACAAGTTGTCCATCTTCGGGAGGAGCACTGTGCGTACTTTCACCAATCACGCCGGATTGGGCTCTTCCCACTTTAGATATGAGGTGAAAATGCAGGCCAGATGCTGGTGCTTTGATCGAAACTTCTTCCATCAGAAGGTTTTGATGCCATCTGGTCTCGGGGCGCAATAGTTCTTCATAACTTTTAGTACGTTTTTCAACTCCTCGGTAGTAATAGGTGGGCATTCCTCCTAAGGTGTTATGAGGGCACGGTACAGCTCCTTGAAGCAATTTATGTTCTTTGCATCTCCTTTCAGTGGACGCTGGACTTCGTAGACTGCTCTCCAAAATGCCTCGAGCTTGTCTGCTTTGGGCATGTCGTCGACAGTAACTAGAGGGTCTTTGATGGGTCAAGATGCCTGCTGGTCAGCAGCTTTTACTTATTGAGTGTGTGATGACGGATCCGCACTTCGCGCGCGAACTTTTGGACCCAGGCAATGAGATTCCTGCTGAGATTTCTTGCTGTCTTGCACAACCTATCTTTGTGCTGAATTGATGCATTGGCATTTGGTCTTATGATCAGCCGTTGGTTTTGTTTTACGGTTTGCATCCACCAAAGTTTATTCTGCATTATATACCTGGATTTTGATTTTTCTCCTGGTCCAAAAACATCGATATTCCTCTATTGGATGCCTGCCCGCGGTTGGTCTGAGTGATGCTTCTATTTCTCTATTGCCGTCTTGTTCTGGCTGCAGTTGAGTAGGTGCTCCGCTTATATATCCTCTTTTTCAGAGTTCCTCGGCTGGTTTCGCAGACGTTTATGCGAAAAATGCGAGATCTCTGGGTGTTTCTGGCACCACAGAGTATGCATTCGCGCCATGTAATCTTTTCGTTCAGGGGCCAGAGTGGTATCATAGCACTCCAGCAGGTCATCCCTGAGTCGAACCGTACAATTAAAAGTAATGAGATTCTGCCGGTCCATCAGACTAACTACGTCTTGATTGGCTCCCCCAACTCTAGGATAGTCGTCATTGTTGTCCGACCCATTGTCAGGAGCCCTGCGCGTTCGATTGTTTTGAACCGCACTTACTACAACTATATTTAGTGTTATCATTGTTGTTCCCATGAGCAGCTAGAGAAAAGGATTCGTCCATCCTTGTAGAGCCCGGCATGCAAGGATCAGGCTGCATACTCTGAGAGGTCGCCCGGTATCCCAGTTCCACCGTTAGACACCTCATCCAGGTGCCATTCAGCTTTCAACACGGTTAATTCCTTCGAGACCACCCCTGGAAATTGTCCTCGACTGCTTATTGATTAGTGTAAACATATTCAGCAGAAGCCCTTAGTACAGGCGCCCTCAATCCGCAAACCGAGGACGCGTTCGGTGGCTTTGTCATAGGCCCTTCGGTTTGACTCCAGAGGAATCGAAACCGAAACCTAATGGGGGATCGTCCTCCATTACATATATTATTATATAATATAATATATATCATTACAGCATTATTATTATAGCGAAACCACTGCGAAGGGAACGTTTATAGAAAAATTGCTCGCAGATTTCGTAAAGAAACGTGACAAAGGTTTCGATACGAGATCAGTTCAAGCTGACCACCCATCTCACGGTTGTGAGACGTGGCCATGAGTGTGATTTACCGCGGTCCTGCTGGGAGCCGGTGCCATTTTTTAGATGGCAGTTGCTCCCAGTGAGACCCTGCGGTGGTTGTTTAACCTAATTTCTTAATTATATATATACCAGGTGTATAAGCTTAAATCCGCTGTTTGCTCAGAAATGGCGGTAGTGAACATATTTAGCTACAATAGAAACGTCATGCTTTTTTTTGTGTGAGTTCGACACCTGGCTACATAAGTCAGTGCACATTTTCAGTTTTTTTATACAACAACATACATTTTTGCTTGAGTAATCATGTCTAGTTTTGTGCCAGAAAAGGAGCATTTTCGGGAAGCTCTGCTTTTTTGCTTCAATTTGAAGAAATCGGCTGCCGAATCACATCGAATGCTTGTGAAGGCCTATGGTGACAGTGCTTTATCGGAAACAACTTGCAGAGACTGGTTTCGCCGGTTCAAAGACGGTCATTTTGACTTGAGTGACAAAAAGCGTGAAAATCGGCCTAAAAAAGTTGAGGACCATGAATGACAGGCTCTTTTGGATGAGGACGATACACAAACACAAAAAATGCTTGCCGAACAGTTA
>CAKNWT010308677.1:15170-31907 GCA_932066315.1 Andricus coriarius | reverse complement strand
ACAACTGTCAAAGCAGACACCATGAAAAATGCGACGTTGCCGCGTCTACTCTGAGATCTTGAGGATTTAGTGTGTACTCGTCTGTATACACAACTTCTCTCTGTGTAGTGTACAATCATAGTCAAAAATTTTCCCTTGGGTCTGACAGGAAAATAATTAATAAGACATTATACCGGCATAATTAACTAATTTTTGTCTTTCTTCGACGTAAATAAGGTACGCAGTATCCATTTAAGGGTTAATAAAATTTATATCACTCAAACAGTATTATTTTCCGACATAGATTTAGCACTAACTTTTTGCAGATAGTATGCGCGACCGTACCTCCTTAAACACTTTAAAAGAATATATGCAGAAAAAATAAGTACACTTCTTTATCTGTGAGATATTCAGAAAGATTCCCATCGTTTTTAAAGATTTCAATTAATATAGAGGGATTTCTAAGATTTCCAGAAATTCTAAGGGATTTAACGGACTTTAAGAGATTTAAAGGGGATTTGATGATTTCATGGGATATCAAAGGATTTCCGAATCATATAAGGGATTTTAAAAGATTTCGAGGATACTTAAAAGCTTTTAAAAGATATAAATATATTATAAGGATTTTAAAGGATTATAAGAAACTTTTATTGGATTTTAAATATTTCAAACAATTTGAAGAATTTTGACAGCTTCTAAAGGTTTTACGGAAATTCTAGGGAGGCGAATAATTTTAAAGGGACTTTAACAGATTATGTACGATATCCAGGGAATTCAAAGGATTTTGAAGAATGTTCACGTGATCGACAATATTTTAAGGGATGTATACAATTTGCAAAAGAATTCATAAGATTTGAAAGGATTGCAAAGATTTCCAGGGATTCGACGTGATTTCATGAATTGTTTAACTTCTCGACTGTATATTATTGGACGTATGTAATATCGGATATTAAATAAAAAAACAAAATAATGCAAATAATGATATAATGTATATAATAGTATAAAAAGTAATTTCAACAATCAAAACCGGTGTTTTTTGCATATTTTAAAAAACTAATTAGAAAGAGGAATCTTCTGTAAGAAATACTTTAAAATCCAGCCCACCACTAAGTAAGCATTCGTAAGATTTTCCGAACCCTTATTTTTTTTAGGGAATGTAAAAATATTTTGACTGACTTATGGATTGTTATAATTAATGCAGATTTCTACTATATTTAAATTGTTTTCTATAGGATTGACGTAACAAAAATGGTTTGCTGGACGATATCCAATTTGTTTTGCAACAACTTGGAAATAAAAGCACTGAAAGGTGCGAAAACATAAGTTCGCCTTCATTGCGATTCACGTCGAGTTTCTAAGAGCCCCGTCTACATTTTGGTTTTGAATAATCGATCGAAAAACATCAATTTTATGGCCACCACTTACGTTCGACTTTTACCACCCGTCGTTATTTACATACGCGGAAGCTCACGTACTGCATTTTACAGCAAATGCTATAAATTTTGCTGTTTGCGAAAAACCTGAGAATATGTGCTTTAGTCAATTTAATAATTGAATACACAGAAAAAACTAGGGTTTCAATTTTGTTTCAGGTCATTTTTGTACAAACTCATTTTGAACTTCAGTTAAGTTCACTCATTTTGATCAAGGTCAAAACTGAAAAAAATTGAACTGCTTACAATATTCTTACTGCTGAATATGAGCCAATTATAATTTAACCATAATTATGGTTAAATTTCGTTATAGTACATTTTGACTACGGAAAAACCCATGTGTACTATTTACTCACACCTCGGGATAGATTAGGTTTTTACTTTTAAAGACAGGCGTGATGACTTTTAAGAACTGTTCAAAAATTTTGGCAATGACAGGTCTACCCTATGGAAAATGTTGACGTCGTAAACCTTTTCGTAAACTACGTTGGCCACTACGACGTAGAGTCTGACGTGGATTATTGACGTGCTTTCGGACGTAGTTTACGTCATGACTTGAAACCAAAATTTGGGGTGAATAGTTATTTTTTTATTAAAAAGGGACCTTTCATTTCGCAAAAAAGTTTCTAGAAACCTGTAAACATAATCATGAACTTCTTAAACTTAATTATTATCAAAATAGTTTTCTGCATAATTGCCCGGTAAGAAGACTTGCATTGAAAAGTATTCAAAAATTTTCTGTTCAATGGTGACTTAACAATTATTGAATCCTTTTCGATACCGTTTTTGTCCTCGCGTTTTGAATCCCTGTAGCAGTAAAAGTTATCTCTGAAACTGAATCCCTTTCTGTAGCCAGTGGCGAAAATATTTTTCCAAATACTTTTGAATACCCCAAATCCACCACGAAATAGAACATTTTTGATCCCTTTTAAATTTGCACATTTCGCTGCTCTTATTTACTGTTTTTTAAAAATAATAATGAGGTTAAAAGCACTTATAACACAGTATTAGTAATTATACGTTGTCAAAATTGATTGCTACACTGGTAGCCGTAATGAAACTAATTTTTTAAATTGTTTATTATGTTTTTATTATTTTATAATTGATTAAATTTGAATAAAGCAAGAGTTTTGTGATAAAGTGATGATTTTTATGGCCAATCCTATTAGATTTTTTTTTTGCTTTTGAAGCGCCTTCTAATGCGTTAAACAAAAATTGTGTTTTTAATGTATTTCAGGTTACGCTTGACAGCTCCGATCGGCTTTTAAAGGGATTGGAATCTAAATATTTTCGCTGCCTAATCGGGAATTCAAAAAAGAAGGACAGAAAACGGCATTCCTAGGTATTGCCATTTTTAATACCTTTAATTGCAAGCTTTCTTACTGGGTGGCTCATTACCTTATTGCAATATTTAAAAGTTTAAATCTGAGATTTTTTCCAAATTCTGTTAATTTAAAGTGCAAATTTGAACGAAATTGAACATAGTACGCATTTGAAGGTAACTTGTGACAAATAGAACTTTTAGTTCGGAGACCACGACACGCTTGTGGCGTTGCACACGAGATTAAACAGTTCCAGCACGTAGTTTGCTCTTTTGCGGTTTTCACTTCGAAGCAGTTATTTTAAATAATTTACTTTGTACGAAGTTATTTACTTAAAAAATTTAAAAGATCACCATGAGATCGAGAATATTGCACTCCGCAATCGACACACTTTTTGAGGACAAAAGTCTGTCTATAAGGCAATTTTCAATGTATTCAGATGTCTTATTCTGAAAATGACTGTAAGGCATTCAGGTATAAACGAGTCGGTGCAGAAAATTTACTTGAAGCAAATAAGCGTTGTTTATTTAACAACAAAGTAAACGATATTTTTTTCAAAAAATGTAAGATGTACCTTTTTTTTAAGATCTTCAAATTAACTAAAGAAGAGCTTCGGTCAGTGTAATAAATATCAAGCAATAAATTCCAGTAGTTTAGAGTAAGAAAAACAAATTTATAATGTTTTGAACAAATTAATTAACAAAATCCATTTTTTTGTGATTCACAATATATAGTTGTTTGAAATGTACAGTTTTTTATATGAAATATGAGAGAAATTAATGCCTAATTGCAATTAGTTAAGAATAACTGATATTTGACCATTATTTATATAAATGTTATAAACAAATCCACAGTTATCATATATCACAATGAATGGGCTGATTTTTTGCAGATGATACTCTGCAAATTGAAAACAATTTCAAATGATTTTAAGCATTTTTAAAAAAGAATTCACAGGACCGAAAGCAACTCAACTTCTCAGGAACACTCAAGATATTTTATGGCATGGATTATTCACATTTTAGCTGTGGTCAAGATACGATACCCAATGAATAGATATATAATATTTGATAACCCAATCGCCCATTAATCAAGAACTCATCAAACCTTTGATTAACACATATATAATATAATGAGACCTTGGTTTTTTAGTTTATTCAGCAAAAAATTAATATTTATCATGGAACAATGCTCAAACTGTATGTTTGTTAATAAATATTGTATAAATAATTAACAGTTCTTGTTGATTGGAGAAATATGACAAGAAGGAGTTATTGGTAACTCAAAAAGAACTTGAAGTAAGAAATGTTACAGGTCAATCCCGCACGAGTGTGAAGTTTGCCGCACGAGCGAAACGAGTGTGAAAATCACACGAGTGGAGATTGACCAATAAAAAGTATTGCTAGATAGTTATTACACTGACTGAAGCTCTTCTTTACTCAATTTGAAAATCCTAAAAAAAGTTCCGTCTGTAAAGTGCGGGGAAAAATATTATTTGTTTTGTTGTTTAATAAAAATTATTTTATGGTGAAAGCGAATTTTCTGCACAGTTTAGTTATACCCAGAAGCCTTGCGGACATTAAAAAAATCAAAATCTATTAAAAAGTAGCTTGTAGACAGACAATTTCACCCACAAAAAGTGCCTTTGGCCACACTGTGCGACATGTCAAATGGCGGCGGCCATATTCCTTCGTTTGTTCCTCTTTCTGGTTCCTTGAAGGAACAAATCAATTAGGCATTTTAACTTCATCGTCAGCTAACTTCGTTTCGTTGAGTGCTGAGGGGAAAACAATGGATCAAATGCATGGACTTGATCCATTTTTGCCCTATTTTGTTAATATCTTCGTAAAAAGTAATTTTTCTATATAAGTGTATTTCTATTTTGAACAGTATAAACATTTGATAAACTGAACTTCAAGAAAATCTTTTAATTGAACTTAAATTCAATTTCAATAAAGTGATGAGCATACACAAAATGTTTTACTAAGTCCCTTCGTGGTTTACGAAGTCGCATCCTACGTCGTCTCTTACGTCTTTTCCGACCCAGTGTTCTACGTAATTTTAGACGTAGTCTCCCATGTAATTTCCGACGTTGGAATTTTCAATAGTGTATACATTATGACAGTTGAACCTAACTCAAGTAAATTTTCAAGTTTCACCCATACGTAGATATAAAAATATAAAATTGACTGCAAAAAAATGTCCACTTAGTTATAACTATGAGCGATGCTTAGGTAAAGGAATAGAATTTGCGGATAAACCATATAATGCAGAAATTCGTGTGAAATCCATTTCAAAGCAATTCCAGAGGCGAATCTCTTGTACAATCGAAGCACTGTTCGCATAACTTGGTTGGGTATAAATTTAGCTGTTAGCAGGTGCAAATGCGTATGTGAATGTGTACAGGTTATATGTATTGATCGGATTTTTTATGATTTCTGGGGAATTCTACCATCTGCGACAACCGAAGACAAATGGAAGTCCATTGTACCATAACACTTTCTTTTTTGCTTCGTGGCTGACCCAACTCGGATCTCTTCTACTTAAATCCCAGCACGCTCAGAACTAAGGCGTCATTATTCCCAGGAAACTGTGGAGAGGTTTCTACTGAAATTATTGAAATTGATCGCAATTTATTCGATTTGACCTTCATTTTTCCAGTTTTTATATAGTTCCTGCAGGAAAAGAAAAGAGAATTTCGAGAACTTCAGACCTTAAGTAACTCTTGGGAATTTATAACTTTGTGAAAAATATGTGACTGAAAAAAAAATCTAAGGTTGAGGGCTAAGGTTCCCTGAAAAGTTACCTCATTTTTCCACCAAACATACCTTGTCAATACATAAAGATAATTTTCAGTTAATAAAAAGTTCAAAAATCGTCCATATATACTTGTTTGAAGCAATATAAAAAAGTACAAAGAAAACAATATCCATATATAAAAAATTAAAGAACAAATTGCGGGCCCAGATACAATTTTCTGAAGGAGAAACGGACTCCCTGGATGCATTAAAATTTTTTTTCAAATTTCAATTTTTAAAGGGCGTATGTGGAAGACAAATTTTCGTTGTTAAATTAAAGTAAAAAACTGTTGTTTTTTTGTGTTGCAAAATACATTTTAATTCTTTTTTCACTTCAACTCGTACTCAGTTCGCCAGTTTATAAAATTTTTAAATTGAATTCTCTGGGATTGCACTTCAGGCTGTCCTGTTACTGACAGAGTAACCAGAATTTTGAAAGTGTATAGGGAAATTCCCTTCGTGCAACAAATATAGCAGTGATGATTTTAGTTTATGATAGCGCACGAGTTTTCGAGTTTACTCTAGGCTCCGAGGCTTAACTCCGCGCCACGGGGCGATGTCTCGCTAGTAAGTCTTGGCTTATAAGACGAGATTGCTTGAATTTTTTAGGAAATACAAATTTAAGAAAAAGAAAGTTTACAAAAGACTAATGATTTTTATTCAATGCTTAATTAATTTGTAAAAAAACTATACAATTTAACCTTTTCACGCAGAAACCAGCTATAAGATTATTAGTTTTGCATACTTTTTTTGCGCATAATATATTTCAACAAAATAGCTTTACATATGAAAAATCTAATGATATATATTTTCTATTAATATTTCAATTAAAATGATGGCTGCGTCTAGTCGTTCCGAAAAATTTGGGGAGTTTTGAAAAGGGGGTGGGCTAGTAGTCCTGAACATTCGGGAAGACTAGCCAAGCTTATGAAAAATATTTGCCTGCTCGTCCCGAATTTCGGGACGACAAGACAATTCGTAAATTAATTCCAAGAAAATTACGTACATTTCGCGCACATGTACTCTCCTCTCTCTTCCATTTTCTACCTCGATTTGTTGGAGGTATATTTTCCATCTGAATATAAATAAAAAAATCGCCACTTGTTTTTAAAATAACTTTTTAATAAGCAAAAAAAAATTGAATTTAGACTTAAAAAGTTCTCTAAACTTAGACGTGTAAAGTCTATAAGAAAAAAGTTCAGGACTAACTGATCTGTTTTCATTTGAAAATATTTTCAGATGAAGTGCCAAAAACGTGTGCGTAGGTTTGTTTGCAATGCGAATTCTAAAGTCGCTTACCAGGTAGACCGTTATGCAGATAAAAAGGCCGTGGCTCAACGGTAAGCCCCACAGCCTATAGCAAACTCGAAAGCTCGAGCGCTGGCATAAACTAAAATCATTACTGCTCCTAAAAATTTCAATATTTTTATCTGAAAATTTCCAAAAAAACCTATTTATACCTTTCTCCAAAATTTTATAGCGAGAAAGTTTTTCCTGATGTAAATTCCTGCGATAAACGAAACGCTAGAAGACATATAAGTCCAATTTACATTTGCAAATTCTGATTGCTCAATCAGTCCAAGGACACCCTGAAGTACAATTCTTGAGAGTTCCATCCAAAATTTTTTAAAACTGACTTTAACTCGTGCGAGTTGAAGTGAAGAAAGAATCAAAATAGATTTTTCAAAAAAGACCGTTTTTTACTTTAATTTTAAAACTAATAAAACTACCACTTCTTTGTAATTGACAAAAGATGCGCAAGCAAATTCAATACCCAGATATATCCTTTAAAAAGAAAAATTTCAACATTTTTTCATAAGCCTCCAGGGGTTTTGGTTTCCTCCAGAGAAAATGTTATGCCCTTAGGGCCGTGCACAAATTACGTAAAGTCATTTGAAAAAAGTTAAACATATTTGACTTTAAACATCTATTTATCAGCACGATATTGCGCTTAATGTATTACCTACTACATTGAAGTTAAAACAATCAATTTTACTGTACTCTTCTGATAATCTCCACGTGGGGCCCTACATACGAACCCATATATGTGGACCAGATGGATTTCCATAACGGTTCCTATGCCGTTTCGCGTCCCATTTCGCCCTTACAATTTTATATAGAAATCAATTTGGAATCTTCTATTGGTCCCCATATGGGATCCTATATAGGGTTCTATGTGGGGATTGCCAGATTGATAATTATAACAGTATTACTTGTAATTTATCAATATATATTTCTAATAATTGATATAATAATCATAAATTACAGAAAAAAGACTTAACGTAAATTGTGAATCACCCCTTATTGCATCCGCGCCTTCAATTATTCTGAGTATACTCCTTCAATGGTATTTAATTAAATTTGTAAGAATTCATTTGTTAATTCTTGTTCACATTTTCTTTTAAAAAATACGTGATTCAAAGCGCAGGATGATTGATCATGAAAGAGCATGATATGGATGAGACGGTTTCTGATTGAATGAGTCGAGGCTCATTGCTTGACAATTTTCTTCTAATGGTTTCCGCGGATCGATATTTATACGCTTACCGCCATACTGTACTCGCTCATAATTAGTCAATACAATGCAGATAATAATTACGTCACAATGAAACGTCGACTGCTATCCTTGAACAAATATTTGAAGGAATTCATGTAACAAATTGTACTAAAATAATTGTTTATTTTAAAAGTAATTTATAAAGACAAAATCTTTTGAAAGTTTATAGGAAAATTATAATTATTAGAAAATGGAGATAATTTTATCAAACGGTTGGAAATAATTGCGCTATACTGCATGGATTTACAAGGGTATGAGACGATTTGAGATGTTGAAGTACAGCACTCATTAAAAATCCAATCACGACACTTGACATATACATCGAGTGAATTGTACGGGTGAGAGATTTGATTTCGCACGCGGAGTTGAATCTGTGGTTAAATGAGAATGACGATTTCCCATTTATATCTTGGTACTGATCGGCCCTCTTTCTCATATGTCTATATATGGTATTGCTGTTCGTAATAATGGAATTTTAAATGCCAATAAAACGTTCCTGTTAGAGTAGATGTCCGTCCCGTGATGAATCCATCTCGAAACCGCTGACGAATCCCGATTACTTCACCACGTTTTCCGATTAACGGGAATACAACTAGATTCTGTCGTGAAATAGAAAATTTTTATGCACTGTTTGGATAAATAAACAATTGATCAATTGGGTTCAATAACGGTGTCGTTGCATTTTTAGAATTTAATTATAGCGACTTTGTCGCAGCAAGTTAGAAATCTGTAAAGGGCATCATTACCGTAAAATGGGACTAGGCGGAATAAAAGGGGTGAAAAAGAAAACATAAAAAAGCTTATTAATTGATATTTAGAAGAAATATAATAATAGGAGCGGGGGGATTCTTATGTTACAATAGAAAGGAAAGGTAATAGGTATGTAGTTGAATGGAGTGGAGGGGAAAGAGATTCAAAAGATCAGTTAATGAATATCGAGGGAAAGCAACTACTAGTGATGGTAAAAGATAATAAGATTTAATAGAAATGAGAAAGACTTAATGGAAATTAGAAAGGAGACGAGGAAGGGGAATTCACATATGTGAGAAGCAACACGTCCCCAGTCGTAGATTTCGTAGTCACTAATATATAGGGTTTGGAAACTGTAAGGAAAATGAAAATAGAAGCTGGGGTAAAATCAGATAAACACGCAATAAGGGTTCATCTAAAAAGCAGAATAAAGAAGGAATTAGAAAAGAATAAGGGAGAATTATTTGAGAAAGAAGTGTGGATAGAGGAAGCAAAGAAGGATTATATAGGACAAACGGAAAAGTTAGAGTTTGGTAAGATGGCGTTGAGTGAAGTATGAGAGAAGTTAAAAGAAAAGGTCAAGAACACTAGAATTACAAAGAAATTTAAGGGAAAAGAAGAATTATGTCGCAGCCAGTAAGGAATATAGAGAGTTGTGTAAACAGAAAGAGGAAAAGAAGAAAAAGGAATTAGATGAGGAAATATGTAGAATTAAAACAGAAAAGGAGGTATGGAAGTTAATTATTAAGATGAAGAAGAAAAAAGGGGGAATGGGAGATAAAATTAGCATGGTTGAATGAGGGGATGGGGGGGGGGGGGGCAAAGAAATGTTTTAAGCCTCGCTTACAAAAGAAAACTGATAGTTGGCAGCGAATTAATTTAAAAGAAGACGAGAAGGAGCTGGAGGATTAAAAGATAGAAGCGCAGATTAAATGATTTAACAGGGGTAAAGTCGGAGGCAGTGACGTGTTAAGTAACGAGACGTGGATTTACAGTAGCGGGGAAAGTAGAAGGAAGTTAGAATAAGTAGTGAATAGAGTATGGAAAGGTGAAGAATTTCCAAAAAAGTGGAGGGAGGGATTGATAACACCAATCCTTAAGAAAGGCGAAAAAGGGAAGTAGAAAATTACAGGATAATAACCATATTAAACAAAGCATAAGATGTATATGCAATGGAGTTAACCGAGAGGTTAAAAAAGATGAAGAGTCAATAGGAATATTTCCAGCGAGTCATGCAGGTTTCCGAGGGTGCAAGAACAATAGAAAATATTTATATTTATCGGCATGTAGTAAATAAGGAATTGAAGAAAAAAGTATGTGTCTTTTTGTTGATTTGAAAGCAGCATTCACATTTGTAGATAGGAAAAGTTGTGGGAAACAATGGAAAGAAGGAAAAACAAAGAAACTAAAGATAAGATAAAGGTAGAGACTAAAACTTCGAAAGAATTCTTTATGGAGATGAGAATAAGAGAGAGATATGTTCGCTGAGCCCGCTTCTTATTGCGGTGTTCATTGCGGACATGGAAGAAGAATATTCAAGAAAGAATTAGAGGAAGGATTGGTGGCAGAAGGGAAAAGATTTTGTACTTTAGCATGTGCGGACGACGGAGTTATAGTAGCTAAAAAAGAAGAGGTTTTGAGAACTATGATGAAACGACTAAAGAGGTGTTTAGAAGAAAAGAAATTGGTTTTAAATCTGGCGTGAAGTCAAAGTTTTTGTTTTTTGGGCGAAAAGATAGTAGCAAGAAAGGGAAAATGGTTTGAAAGTAAAGGGGGGCAAGTATTAAGGAAGTCAATACCTAGGATTTTTATTTAAGCAAAATGGGAATGTACGTTATCCCGTTAAAGAAATAGTTAAAGGAGCAGATATAGTTGAAAAAGAATAAGGAATAGAAAAAAAGTTATTTAAAGAATACTACAAGAGAAGAATGAGAATGTTTGAAGAGATCGTACTGAGTGTTCTAATGTATGGAGTGGAAATATGGGGTTGGAAAGAGTATGAGGAAGACGTTGGAGTTGGGTAGATCGACACCATGGTATATGTAGATAAAAAAAATAAATAACAGGTAACAGAACTTTCAAATACGTAGAAAGACTGCTGGAGAGTGAGGGCAGAAATATAGTAAAAGCGTGATTGAAGGAAAGAGAAAATGGAAGGGGGTAGGATAATGGAATGAAAGGAAGAGAAAGGTACTTGAATAGGTATGGATGATCACAGGAATGAATCAAGGAAATGCATGGAAGGGGAATAAAAATACAACAAGAGTTGATAGAAAGAGATAAAGAAGGTTTTGAACAAAGAATAGAAAATAAAATAAAGAAACCTAAATATAATAAGAAATATAAATCTATAGTAGTATAGGGAACAGCAAAATATTTGGGGAGAAAGCGGGTAAGAGGATCACAAAAAGTAATCGCGAGGGTGAGATCTGGTCATACGGAAGAGTGGAACAAATACTGTAGTAGAGAGGAGGAAAGAAAATGCATCTATGTGAGAAAGATAGGACTTTAAAACATTAGCTGTAAGATTGTAATAAAATATAAATAAGAAGCATGAAAATGGGAAAGATTCTGCATGAAAATGGGAAAGATTCTGCATGAAAAAGGAAAAGCGGAGTTGGTGGAATGGTTGAGGGAATTAGAAAGGAAGAAGAAGGAAAGGATAGAGGAGGAAGATAGGAGGAGGAGGAGGTGAAATAATTAATAAGAGACAGAAAGAAGGTGTGAAATTTGTCAGCTGAGGATGAGAGAAGGACTGGCAAGGGTAAAGATAGAAAGGACAAGAGGCAATGGATAGAGTTAAAGTGGGCGAGGTATATACATTTCTCCACGATGTAGGAGACTTATCTGTGTTTATTTGAGCCCTTGTAACTAAAATTAATCGTTTCATACTATAAGCAGAAATATACACTTAATTAATGAATAACTATTTATCATCATTTAAGGAGTAAGAGGTGCAAATAAAAAATAAAGGAAATAAAGTTAATAAAACTTATCGCTACGTTAAATAATCTGTTTAGTGTGACGTGTAGCAAAACTAGATTTATTCTTAATCTCGCGAAGTAAGACATATTATAATACATCTTATAATTTGATAGATTTTCTAATTTTCAAAAGTTTTGAAAGGTATTTTTTATCTCTTAAACGGAGTGATTGTCTAGGAAAACAATATTTGATTTGGTATATAATAAAATACTATGGTCCGCTTTCCCATAAAAAACAAAAATTCTTACAAAAATCACCCTGCAAGACCAGAAATATTTTATACGGCACATATCATGAATACGGCCGTTTCTCAGGCCTGTGGAGCGAACCCGAAGTTCCCCTTCTTAGCTCATAGACATGTAATAGCTATTATACGAGTGTATCTATGAGGTCATCGATATATAATGACCATTACATATCTATGAGCTGATCGTATTAAACATGGGGTAGAGGGACTTAATTGACATGTGTATGTCAATAAAGTCCCTTTTCCCCCCTTGGTGCATAATGTACTATCATATTCATGTAAAAATGTGCATAAATCTTATTTGGGTGATAACACCAAACAAGCATTAAAATAAAGTTTCACATCTGTGAAAAAAGAAACAATCGCTTATATTACAATTTTTTATTCAGAGAAAAAGATAATTAATTATACAAAATAAAGATCCGGAAGAGCTGGTTTTTCTCCACAAGTGCCGTTAAGCCCCATTTTACGTTAATCGATATTTAGAAAATTACCGATATTACCGAAAATTAAAATATTTAAAAGAATTTTAATTCTTGATAATATATACAATAATTGAATTTTGATGCGATAAATTGTTTATGATGCAAATTCTAAAAATCGATTAAAAGCTTGATGATGAGATTTGCACAAGATTCTGCGACTAGATATTGTTCTTGGTCAGTTACGGAAATTTTATTAATATTTTTTATGCATTATAAAAATTGAATTAAGGGTTAGTAATTGTATAATAGTAATACAATTTCTAATCTACTTTTTCATTTATTTTATTCCTTGATTTAACCTTTCAAAGTATTACACAGTTTTTGAAACACATAATTACTTTAAAACTCTCAAGTAAAATTACAAATCTTTGTAAACCTCAGCTTATTTGTGAGCTTTGTGGGATTTGCAACAACTTTCCAAATTATTGTATAAGCTTCTTATACACTGAAAATTATTCATACAAAGTATGTGAAATTATCTACAGAAGCCCACGATGGTACCGAAGAACTGTAATTAGTTTCAGACAGATTATTAGTCTGAGGCAACAATCAATTCTTAAAATGTTAAGGAAAGTTTGAAATGAATTGAAAGGTATATTTTCCTAGACAAATAGCATTAAAAAAATTAAAAGAATTCTATTTAATATTTTATAAAATTATTTGGGATTTTCTTAAATGTCTACTCTATTTTGCAATATCTCCTTTATTTTTAATGTCTAAAAAATGTTGAAAGTTGTATAATATTCTGAAAACTCTTTGAATAAATAAACTTATAATGCGCATACTTATAAATATTACTAAAATAAAATTTCATTACTATTTGCATTTGACTAAAAGAAACTATTTTTCTAGAGAAGATAAGCCCTAAAAACGATATCGAATACGATAGGTTGACTGAACCGAAACCCATTTCGAGAGGTGGCAGTGATTCGCTATATCGTGAAAATAACGACGATACGAATTAGTCGATGCAACATCAATACGTTTCACGAGTCGAGTGAAATTGTTTGCGCTGTCGACTGCAAGCACAGCGATAATTGTCAACGGGTGGAATTAAAAAGGCAGTTTACCCCAATCGTTCACAGAAAAGCATCAATCTGTATTCAATGCAAATATTTATTTACGAGTCAATTCAAAGGCTCTTAATTTTAAATTTGTAGTCTTCAATTTTCACTCTGGCAGGTTTTACTTCAAGTAAAGTATCAAATCATCTGTTGAAATTACTTTAACCCAAAGGCAAGAATGTTTTTCTTGATTTTGTATCTAGGATGTTTTACGACTATTTTTTGATGGAAAAGAAAATCTTCACGGCAGCCGTATTTGTAAAAAATCCATTTTTAATTTTTAATTTTTTCAGAAAAACTGCGTGTTTCGTTGTCTGAAATTAAAAATGGATTTTTTCAATAACGGATCGAGCGAAGATTTTGGTTTTTATTGAAACATAGTTGTAAGACATTCCAAATACAAAATCGAGAGAAACATTATTGCTGTTCGCCCCTTTAGGTTTATTCTCAAATATAATTTAACCACACATTAAAAATAAGCTGTAGAAATTGTACTTGACTGTCTTAGACTTTAGGATAGGCCACGAATTTCTAAAAATTTCGTATAACGTTTAATACAGCGTTTGAGACAATCCTCGAAGTAATGAAAAGAGTCCGCGAATTATTCCATGACTCTCAAAATAGTAAAAAGATATTCCAAGTGGAATAATTGGCGGACTCTTGTCAAAGAAAATATCGTTTAAAAAATTATAAAATCGTTTCCCAAAAACTTGAAATCTCCACTTTGAATGGAAAGTCCCATCCTCAATTTTTTATTTTCAAACGTCATTTTGAAAATTTCCTTCTAAAATTATATTTTAAAATGATACTCTGAGGAAGGTATTTTTGCACGATCTAAACGCCCCATTTGAATCATTTCTCGAATCTGAAATTCGAGGCAAGTTCCTCGTTCCCAAACAGGTCACGTGCCTCACCTCGACTGTTAAGAAATATATCGTTCACCATTCTATTTTTTCGGCAAAAGCGTTGTTCTGCCAACGAAAATATCACGCTAAACCCCGTTTACTGCGATTATACACCCCCACCATTTTTCATACGGCATTTACCGATCGAGTGGAATTTATCGGCCTATAATTTCTGCTTTATGATTTGATCGATAGGTTAGATTACCAGTCACCACCAAGTTTTCGACAAGACACCCTGGATCGAGATAAGAATCACATAATACCGATAAAATAAATAAGGGGCTGTCGATAAACTACGTTACCAATTTAAGGGGTGACTTTTTTGAAAGATGCCCCTGCAACAGCAACGGTGCAGTTCAATAATAAATTAATAAGTTTGAAAAACATTTTCTTATTTCAGATTACATACTTTTCCCCATTTCCCCTTTTTGAAGAACTCCTCTTTTATCCCCGATTTTCAAGAAATTTCCCCTTTTTCTCATAGACTATTATATTTCTGGTTCGGAATTTATCTCGTTTGGTTAAAAATTGAACTACTTTCTTGAAAATTTATTTTTTTGGTTAAAAATTCATCTGCTTGGTTAAAAATTAATCGTTTTTATTGGAAAATTTATGTCTTTTGTTGAAAATTCGTATTGTTTGGTAGAAACTTAATCTTCTTGGCTCAAAAGTCATATATTTTTCAATGAAAATTCAACTATTTACTTGAATTTACTATTTTGGTGTTACAATATTGGCTAGATCTTTGTAAGTAATTATAATTGATGTTCGTTTTTTTTTCCTAATGGTCCTAAATCAAAAAATTTTAAATTATTAATCTAAGACCATGTAGAGAGAAAAAAGTAACATTAATTATAATGATGTAGTTCAATGTTGACCTCGTTTCTTCACAATTCATTTTTTGGTTCAGGATTCGTCATCTTTGTTGAAAATTCATCTCTTTGGCTACAAATTTAACTATTTTATTGAAAATTCGTACATTTTTATTAAATTTAACTGTTTTTTATTGAAATTAAAATCTTTCTCGGTAGAAATAGCATCAATTACATTTTTCGTTGAGAATTCATGATTTTTGTGTGAAAATTAAATTACTTGGTTGAAAGTTGAACTACTTTGTTAAAAATCCATTTCGTTTTGTTGAAGATTAATCATTTTAGTTAATGATTCATCTCTTTAGTAAAGAAACTCATCTTTCTCGTTGAAAATTGAACCAGTTTGTTGAAAGTTCAATTTTATTGGTTGAAAATTAATTTTTTGAACTGTAAATGTAGCTGCTCCCTTTTTTGGTTAAAAATTAATGTTTTTTATTGCAAATTGATTCGTTTAGAGTTGTAAATTCAGATGTTTGACTGAAAATTCATGTATTTTGCTAAACAGTCATCTCTATTGGTACAAATATAATTTTAGGGGTTGAAAAATCATATTTTTTGTTTAGAAATGCAACTTTTTGGTTAAAAACGCAGCCTTTTGGTTGTAAATTAATGGTAGAAATTTCGGCTGTATTTTAATGAAAATTAACTTTTTCAAACTGAAAATGTAACTATTCTATTCTGTGTTCAAAATTCATCTGTTTTAATTCAAAAATTCGACTATTTGGTGGAAAATTCATCGTTCTTGAATAAATTAACTTTTTTAAAATTTATCTTTCCAGGTATGAAAATCAACTATTTTTAAATCGTGCGGCTTTTTAGCTTCAAAACGTAACTCTTTTGTTGAAAATTCGACTGTTTTGTTGAAAATGCATCTCGGTTTTTTTTAATTAAAAATTTTAATCTTTTTTCGTTGAAATATGAACTATTTCAGTTTTCGTTGACAATTCATATTTTTAGTTTATGAACTCAACTAATTGGTTAAAAATGTAACTATTTTATTGAAAATTTAATTCTTTTGTTGAAAAATATACTCTTTAGTTGAAGTATTTTTTGTCGAAAATTCCACTCACTAGAACAACAAAAATAAAATTTCTACCATAGGTAACAAATTTTTAAATAAAAAGACGAATTTTCAAGAAAAGTTTAATTTTCAATCAAGAAAGACTTGTAGTAAATAGAGAAAAAAATTTCATTTACAATGTTAAGTTTTCAACCAAGAAGATTAATTTCCTACTGGAAACGACTAATTTTCCACAAAATACATATATTCTGAACCATATAGTTGAATTTAAAAAAAATTTCATATTAATTTTCAACCCAAAATGGAATATTTGAACGTT